>JAOTAY010052601.1:0-19653 GCA_025629805.1 Erythroxylum baracoense | reverse complement strand
CTTATCTTAGGATATGTATCGGAATGACCTACGGGCGTCCCGATGCGTACCCTAGGGTAATGGGGTGTTACAAAACATCACAAGCTGCTCCAATATAGGGGCAACATCAGATCACAATTTTCAATCTCAAATTTCAATATGATTTAGACAAAATTCGGTCATGGTCACTTCTAGGAATTTTTAGTACTACGTCTTAAGTTTCAGTTTTAGTTGGAATCACCCAATTTGAAAGTTTGTAGGTCGATTTATGGCCAAAATAATAGAACTTGTTCAAACAAACCTTCTACTACGCGTTACTTTCTTATCATATTCAACCAATTCCATGTAAAGAAATACCAAAGCACCATTGATTTTAAACACGTCTGTCCTATACTAAAAACTCACAAAAATGAGGAATTTAAGTTAGGAAAACTTACCACTTTTTTTCTCAATCTTTTGGGTATTTATTGAACACCTATACTTGATCAAGATCTTTTTAAATTTCCAGCAAAACCCATCAACAATGTAAGCTCTCTTCTTTCTCTCTCCTTAGCCGATCTTCACATTTGCTTCTCTTCTTTTTATTTTTGTTTTTGGCCTTTTACGTTTACTCTCTCTTAAACACTCACGGTTATGTTAAAGAATGAAGTTAAATGTCTTACTTTATGCTTTTTTATACTCATTTAATGGTTTTCACATGTCACCTTCCTATTGGTTCTCTTCTAGTAACTCATTATTCCACCAATACATGTAAAATGACCAAATTGCCCTTTAATGAATTTAATTCACCAACTAATCAAGTTAAATCCCAAAAATAGTTTACAACTGTCTTATCATTAAATTGACCATGAAATACTCGAATTAGGATCAATACTTATTGATTGGATACTTTAAAATTTTTTGAATGAGTTTTAAATCGTTAATACTCATTATTTTCTAAAAAGGGCATTTTAATTCTAAACTTTCGAAACTCTCATAATCCATTCTATCGGACTTATTTTCGACCCATTTCATTATCATTGGACTCTAATATTTATTCTGGATAATTTTCAATATTTCAAAGTTGGGTCTGCTAAAAATTACTATTCATCCAAAAATACTATTCACCAAATGTAAAAATTTATATTCAATGAAAGGAAAAGTTTGGATTTTACAATGGAATCATGTACATAATGCTTATGCTTAAGATCAAGAATGATCCAATTAATGTACTTCCTTAAAAGTTGTTGTAATGTGGGTTGGACATCTTCATACTCCTCTATTGTCTACTCCTCCTAAGTTACCTCAGATACTAGATGAGGCTTTTTTCTCTCCCTTTCATCGGCCTTGGCTTCTCTTCTCTCTATTAAAATATAAAATATGTTAACCTTCCTAACTAACCTCAACATATCTAGGATGATGGTAGTCACGCAACAACCAATTGGAGTCTGAGAGTCAAAATTTGGGGTAAATAAAATGAAAAGTATTTTAAACAACATTGATAGGATAGTTAAAAATAATCTAAAGAACTTTCAGAGCATCCTCCTAGTGATGGTTTTGGGAATCTTAGCAATGCAACCAACTCAAGACATTTTACGTTTTTGGTTTGGTTGTCGTTACTACATTTCTTGTGGAGCCAATTGGTGATTGCGAAAACATTGCTAGGGGATTAATAATTTTTGAAGCATTGAGTATTGTATACCATGATAATGGAAATTCTACATATATAATATGGAAAGTGTTAGAAAAAAGATTTAATGGTTGGATAATCTAAAGGTGACATTTATGGATGTGCCTTTTAGTGAAATTGAATGTTTTTTTCCCTTTTCAGCTTTTATGATGCGAGCTTGTCAATTTTTTTATTCTCTTACATCAAAATTTTACTCAAGAACTTATCAAAATTGATAAAAAGAAATATGTATATTTTTTATGGATAAATGTATAAATATACTTTTCAGCTTTATATACATATACATAAAATTTAAGGTTAAACACATAGACCTCTTTTATAGTGTAAAATTTTTATAAAAAATCTTTAATTTTTAAATATGATTTAAATTAATTAAATTTGACTTAATTAATAATTTAGGATAATTCAGTTACAAATTTTCTTGGAATTGTTCCATATTAAGCTTATTATAACAACATAAACAAGTATTATAAATCATTAATCCACCCGAACTTAAGTTGCATATTATCTCCAATGTACAAAATATAAAAATAAAATAAAAGTTAAGGATAATAAATATGAGGGAGGAAAATAAAGGAATAGAACCCCTCTTGAGGTACCTGAACTTCTAAATGAGGCTTTATTCTCTCCCTCTCATCGGCCGTAACCTCTTTTTACTCTCTACTAAAATATAAAATATGTTAACGTTCCTAACTAACCTCATATACCTCAACATATCTAGGTCGATGGTAGTCATCCGACAACCCATAACCTTTGTTGGAAGAAAGTCAAATCTATTTATGATTTTCCTAATTTGGTTTAATAAATGCCTCCATAAAGGACTTCTTTCTTCCTATTTCCCTTCTATTCTAAATATTTAAAAAATTAGTAACTTAAGTTACATAGTCACTACTTTATTATACACTATAAATAGAACTTATTAGTCAAAGTGCCACATTATCACTATCTTTTCTCTTGGTAATTATGCATGAAATATCCCCGTGGACATATCTAATTGTAGGAAAAATGATACGAGTACTTTTACTCTTTGATAGGTCATAAATGCTCATTTGCTCTAAAATCAAGCTCTAAGATTTCCGAGGGACATGGTTACTAAGCTCTTCTGGAAATTTAGCTATAATGCTCTTATATTGATTTTAGTTGACATGCTCAACTGTATAAGACTTGCAATATATCCCAAAATCGTTAAACGACATCGCAAATTGATTTTTAACTATCCTAAATTTTATCACACTTTCTACTACAATTTGCATTCTAAATTCACCCTTAAAGTGGAAGAATTTTGTGGGTGAGCTTTGTATATGACTATCCAATAATATCAAAAAATGCTTTACCTTGAATTTTTTATAAGCCTTCTTACTTCTAAAGCTATTCCTATCTCTAATGCAACCTAATCTACACTCTTGTTTGATTTGAAAGGTTATATTTTAAGACAAGCATACCTTTCATAAAAATATGACTTTTCAAAGGTGAGCATTAGATGCCCATTTGGACCTCTTTCTTGTAGTTGTGCTTAGTTATTGGAGCCTCTTTGATATGCTTACATGTTCTTTCTTTCTATTATGGACATTGAAAACACATGTTCTAATGTTGAGAATAAAAAATAGACAAGAACTTTTTTAAGACACAAACTCCTAAAAGTATAAGTTTGGAGCTCTAAATTGTGATAACTCTAGTTTTGAAGGTGAAAAGTAGTTATACCTTGATGAAAATTAAGGAAAATGTTGAATAGCGTATGAGTTTTGCTAGGAAACCTAATTTAGGCAAGGTTTTATTTGAAGAAATTGAGAGAAAATTAGAGATAAGGACAAAAGTGGAGGTCTGGCATAACCTTATGTATTTAAAATTCTTATGACACTATTAATGATACAACTATAGTTCATATTGTAGACATTTCTGGGTCGGAAAATTTTGGGGCGTTATCTAAGACACAGATGTGGCCTAAACTATAGATGCATCTAAAAAAAATTTCTAATGAAACAAAATAAGACATGGTCATGTCCCTAAATTCTGGATCCTACTGTCTTTAGCTCCCTTAAGAAATCATGAGTGTGTCTCCAAATCATGGATCCTACTCTCTTTAGCTGCTCTAAGCAAGTTGTGGATCTTCCCATTCCTCTTGGCATATAGGCACTATCTGGGACAGTGTGGATCCTTCTAAAAGAACTCATATATCAACATGGTCTGGGATATGTGTGTGTTCAAATCCATATTCAATAATATAATTTAATGTAAACCTTATCTTTAATGTGTCATTTATAAAGCTCTTCAAAGTTTCACCTTAAGCCTATGTATACCTTTCTTTGTATTCCTAACCTTAAAATTACAAATATGGAAACACAAAATTACAAAAAAACAAATAATTATGGCAAGATATAAACCTACTAAACAACCTAACAAACACAAATCACATCAAATGTAAAACAAATATCCAAATGGTTAGTCCATAATGCTAAAAACTCCAAATAAACTTAGAAAGTTCCTAAACATACGGTTCAATTGCCTTCCAATTAGTAATTCTTTAAGCGTCTTTTAATTAGGCTCTTTTCTCAAACGTGATTAACTTTTAAAGAATTATGGTTGCTCCCTTCTTCATTATGATAATGCAGAGTGTCATTTTAAGGGTCATCATCTATCATCTTGATCTTCTTCTTTACTCTTACCTTTATTTTCACTTTTCTCGATATTTTGACTTATTCCTTAATGATTTCCTAAGAAATAAAGAAACAATTAGCTTTTAAAATATTTAATAAAAATAAATGTCATCTCATCATTTATAGATAAAAGTTCTTCATCTCTAACCCTGAGTATGAGTTCAGTTTCCTTATATTATTTATTGTACCTATCGTACTTAGGAAGGGTATACCTAGTATTGGTAATCTTACCTCATTCTTTTTAATATTTAGAATAAAAAATTATGTTAGTAATATGAACCTATCAATTTTTATCATCACATTCTCCATAACACCTCTAGGACTTTTTATTGAATCATTAGCCAAGTATATTACTCTTTTACTGGGTTCTTGCTCCTAAATTTGCTAATGCCTTACTAATATAGACACCACCAATTATGTAAGAAATGTTAAAACTCTCTAGATCATATAACTTTGGTATTATAGTGTCTTAGAGGACTTTGATGTTATGTTTAATTAACTTTTTCTCTATAATTTTCTTTACAAGGTTCTCCTCTTATAGATCTTCTTCTTTTAGATTCCTCCTTACACTTCTCTTCTTGAGTAGTGGCTTCTTCCTTTTTGATCATTTGGAATAATGCTATAAGGTGAGGAATTCTTAGTTAATATTCCCACAGTGATGTCTTTACCTTGCGTTCTTAATCCTTCTTTGTGTCAATTAGCTCCTCAGCTCTTAGAGTAACCTCCCTCACATGTTCCTTAGAATTGGGTATTATATCACTAGGCAAAGTGCATTATATTTGTTTATTATCTCCTTTTTTTATTTGACCTATCTAAACTTCTTGATTCCTCATTAAAACTTCATGATTTTAAAATAAAGAAGTAACAACATTTATGAAGTCTCTCATCATATCCTTTAGGAGTAATTATTTCTCTTTCTATATAGGTTGTCAAAAACATGACTATCTTTGAGCTTGCTAACCACTCTAGATGCAATTTGGATGATTTCTCTATCTCGAATTATATGTTTTACTATTGTGGTATTTTGTCTTTGAAAGCTTCCTATAAAGTCAACTTACTCCACTGATTTAACAATGGGATTTTCATATTAGTATTACATTCCTTAATGTCCTCTCCTATAGAATTCGTAGCTTATAACTTGAGTTGCTCTTGATGGTATCACCTTCATTTAAGCTACCAGGACAGTTGTGACATCTATATTATGGATCATTACTAATTTGTTTGTTCTCACCCTTTTTAACTGTCACTAATAGTTTTTCATTGTTGTCTCTTCTGTAAACTTTAAGGCTACCTCTAGAGTCTTATTGTTCAACATTCCACCCGTTGTAACATCTACCATTAACCTTTTAAAATTTACGAGATCAATGTAAAAGGCCTAGACTTTCATCCATATTCGAAGGCCATAGTTTGGGTACTTCCTTAACACATCTTTATATCTCTTCTATGTTTCATATAAAGTGTCATTATCAAACTACAAGAAGGAAGATAAATCATTTCTTAACTTTGTTGTCTTACAAAGTGGAAAATATTTTATAAGGAATTTCTTTATAAGACTCTCCTAAATAGTAATTGAGGCAAATGATAGTTCTTTCAGTCATTGCTTCACCCAATCCCTTAGTATAAATAGGAATAACTTCAGTCTAATGGCATCTTTGGTAACCTTACTGACCTTAAATGCGTCACAAATTTCTAGAAAATTAATGATAGGTACATTAGGATCCTCATCTGGTAATCCATCAAATTGTAAATAATTTAGAAAATAATTTTATAGCATCTAAATTACATTAGGCTTGATCTCAAATTAATTGGCATTTCTCTTTGACCTTATAGTACTTGATTGTATCTCTATAAGAAATGGTTTAGCATATTCCATCATTGTTTTATATTACTCTTCATATTATTAGGTTGTACCTACGACATATTTTTAAACTCTTGCTTAGTCTATTCTTTTTTATTTAAATATAGTGTTCTCTCAAGGTCTTCGTCTTCTTTAAGAAATATTAATTGTCTACTTCTTGCTGTACACCACAATTATCCCTGAAATCATAGTACGTAAGAAGAAAGCAAAAGAAAAAAAGAAAAGATATAAAAAGTTAACAAAAATAGTAAAAGTAAAATAAGAAAATGAATGTACATAACTAAAAAAAATAGTTAATAGATTTTTTTAAACAATGATGCTTTCCCAGCAATGATGCTAAAAACTTAGTGTATATATATAGAACTAGAAAAAAATAGTTAATAGATTTTTTAAACTAGTTGCTTTCCCAGCAATGATGCTAAAAACTAATATGGATTAAAATTTGTAACAATATTAACTAGCTAAAGATAGTTTTATGGGTTTTGAGTTATAAAATATATAGTAAAACTAAAACCTAAAAATTGCCACATAAATCAATGATAAGACATTTTTTCAAAACTAAAGAATAATTCACCAAAAGCCATAAAGGCATAGCGAGTAACAATACAAGGCAGCAAAGCATTACAAGTGAAAACAACAGCTAAATAAAAACAACAAGATTAATTTGTTATCTTGGGAGAAGCAAAAAATTTATAAGCTTTATTTTTCTCTTGAGTATGAATTTATTTTCTTAACAACTTGATGAACAACCAAGGTTTCTCTAATCCAATAATATATTCTTTGAGCTAGAACATGTTTTTTTGTTTTGATCTTATTGTATATTCTTTGATTTCTCCCAATCCAAATTGACTATATTGAACAATTCAAACTAAAGCTAAGACATATTTTGTCATTTCCCAAGGTATGGTACTTATCTTCAGCCCATCTCAAAATGTTATCCCAATCAGTCCTAGAATAGTAAGATTCAAAATGTTTTGCATTCTAGCCTAGATAGAAGTTGTATATTGACATTTGAAGAATATATGATCAATGTTTTTAGCTTCCAGATTGCATAATTTATAAAGTGCATTACTTGAGCCAATGATCCTATATATGGTTTTCAATCTTTTCCCAGCAGTTAGCCATGTGATGAAGAATGCCTTAAGCTTTAGATAACTTTTCCAAACAATATTAAATTAGAGAACTGGAAGAATGTTTGGATTGAGAGAGCTTTAAGATATGAAGAGTTAGAGAAATCTCCCCTATTGCATAAAGTCCAAATAGGTTAATCACTAAGGAACTATTAGGTAAGTAGTTAGGAAAGTAACTTTGGAGTCTATTAACTCCTCTTCCTAAGAAGCTCTAGAGGTTTAAAAGAATGATACAATTGATTCTAGATTAAGTTGGGATTCTGTTGGCTAGATTAGATGTCTTCTCTAAGAACCAATGGATTCATAGATATCCAATTATCAAACCAAACTAGGTATTATCAGCCTTCTCCAACTTCATTTTGATAAAAGGAAGCATAACTTGTCTTATCCTAAGCAATTGGATGAAAGACCATGAGTATTCTTCCTTTCAAGTAATTGTCATAAACTAGTATTCTTGGGGTAGAATTCATTCATCCACTTACACCATAGGGATTATTTGTCTTTGAAGAGCCTCTAAATTCTCTTGATTATTTACATGTTTTAAAAAGTATGTATTGATGTGAATATGAGTCCCCCTATTGTTTTTCCAACAAAGTCGCTCCCATTTGATCTTAGCACCCTTGAATTATCACTTCTTCTAGACTAAAGGAACCTTTAACGCATTTTTCAATCTCCTTAATTATTCTTCTAGGAAGAAGAAGGTGAGAGCTCCACTGTGTATGCAAATTGTTTAACATATATATCATAAGTTTAACTCTTCCAGCTTGAGAAAGAGCTCGATTCTACCAAGCATTGATCAACTTTTTGTAATTCTCCAAAAGCAACAAACAATCTTGGTATTTCAACTTTATAGAAGAAATGGGAACTCCTAGGTACTTGCGAGGTAGACTGTGAATCCTCAAGGCAAAGATTTGTTACGAGCTTCTAGGATTGTTTAAATCAAATGAGAAAACTTTAGGCAAGTTGATAGACAATCCAGAGATCTTTCAAAAGGCCATAATGGATTGGTGCAATATGGAGATTGAGAGTTGATCTGCTCCATAGGAAAGTATCATCTGCAAAAGACAAATTTGTGATAGAGAGTTCCTTGCGTTTGTGATAATATCTAAATTTTATATTTTTATCAACCAAGCAACGGATAATTTTATTAAACATTTCCATAGAAACAACAAAGAGGTAAGGAGATAAGGGATCTAAGTGACATAAAGAAGGATTAAGAACGCAAGGTAAAGACACCACTGCGTACCCGGATCGGTATGTCAGCAAGGGTGTTAGGCCTCCAAGGGAGTGGATCCAGGCCTGTGTGCTAGGAAAGACGCTGGGCCTCTAAAAGGGTGGAATGTTAGATTCCCATATCGATTGGAGAGGAGAATAAAGTAGGCCTTTTAAGGCTATAGAAACCTCTCCCTCATAGACGAGTTTTCCCTAGGGGTAGGAAAAGCAAAACCGTGAAGGCTTAGCTGGGTCAAGGCCCAAAGCAGACAATATCTGTGAGTGGGTGATCTGGGTTGTTACATGATATGTGATAATTTATGCAAAAATGCAAAGATGTAAAATATATGTTACATGTGTGATGTTTCCTCCAATTCTGCACAAATGTATCCAACTTAGATACACACCAAACACTTGAATTTTCCAAATTACAAGCCCTTTTGAACCTACTTCATTACATGATCATCTAGCTTCATCTTGATTACACCAAGGCTCATTAAACTATGCTCATTTTTGTCATTAACAATCACCCCATATACATACACATACATCTCCAATTCAAGAACACTATATTAACATCTTTCTTTATCATAAATTTATCTATTTTAATTCTAGTCCAATTCATCCATATAATAACCTATACTCGACAGTTTTCATACACGAAGAACAAGCATAAAAACTTCCAAGTTCTTTCAACATATTCCAGCACACTTTATCATCAACATCATATACATTTCATTCCAATTCAAGTATCATTCTCATACTATTAAACATGTCATAAAGATTAGATTGCTACTTACTTATTAAGCTTCCAATTTCAGCTCAAAACTTCATATTAATCTAGCCCTCCATCCATGCACGATTCATCACAACTCAAGGTGAAAATAGGTTGATTTTCAGTAGCAAGATGAAGGTAACAATAAACTAGTTTCTTGGTCATTTTGCGAAGGATTAAAGTGTGGATTTCATATAACAATTTAGCTAGGGTTCAAACAAAATGAAAAGAGAAGATAGGAGCAATTTTTATGAAGCAAGGAGGAGACAGCATAAACTATCCTTGCTGTAACTTTCCTGACTAGGTGCTAGGTGTCTTAACTTGGCCAAGGCATTTGTCACATGGCATGTAAACCATTTGCCTATTGAATACACTGTCATTTATCCACTTCTTAAGTTGCCTTATGTCACCTTGCATGTGGTCCACATGTTACACAATAATTGGTCCATTTGTCATTTAATGACTAGTCCATGTGTCACTTATTTAACTATGCCAAATGTCATTCAATTATAGGCTTAGTAACACTAATTTTTCATGTATCCATTTATCTTACTACTTGAAATTTTTCCTAGCCCAAATATATATATTAATTCATCACTCTCCCAATTAATAACAATTAATTCCAAATTACTAATTGTAATCCAATCAAACCAAAATTCAAGACATAACAATTCACAATTCACATCGTGCTCATTTTAAATCTTTTATATCTCAGAATATATCAATTGAGTCCATATGTTATCTTTGTGATGTCTACAAATTATAATTCATGTGTATATGCTAATGATATGCATATGTATGAAATGCATTTTCATAAATTCTCAATACTATCACTCATGTGAAATGGTCTAGGGTTCTAACCCAAATTATGTTCCGAAAAACCAGATATTACAATTCTCCCCCCTTAAGAAATTTCATCCTAAAAATTCTTACCTAATTGATCAAATAGGTAGGGGTATTGTCTCCTCATGTTCTCCGTTTCTCATGTAGCTTCTTCTCTCAAATGATTTCTCCAAAAGACTTTAACCAATAGAATCACTTAGTTTCTCAATTGCTTATTTTGATATCCCACTATCTTTATCGCTTCTTCAACATAACTCAGACTACTCACAATTTCAATCTCCTGAGCTGGTAATATATGTGTCAAATCTGACCGATATCTCCTGAGCATACTCACATAGAATACATTGTGAATCTGAGACATCTCTATTGGTAATGCCAACTTATAAGCTAATGGTCTAACTCTCTCAATAATCTCATATGGACTAATGTATTTAGGGCTTAACTTGCGCTTTTTATCAAACCTTAGCACTCCTCGCCAAGGTGATACTCTCATAAATACTTTATCCCCAACTTGATACTCCATATCCCTCTGGTGTTGATCCACATATCTCTTTTGTCTATCTTGTGCTGCTTTAACTCTACGGATCAATTTCACTTTATCAATAGTATCTTGAATCAGCTATGGGCCTTCAACAATTCTTAGACCCTTTTCATCCCAATATAGAGACAAACGACACTTTCTACCATATAATGCCTTATATGGTACCATACCGATACTACTGTGATAATGATTATTATAAGCAAATTCAATCAGAGCTACATATTGATGTCATGCTCCTTAAAACTTTAAAACACAAGCTCTGAGCATATCCTCAACAGTTTTAATAGTCTTGTCACTCTGTCTGTCTATCTGAGGATAAAATGCTATACTGAAGTTCAACTTTGTACCCAAACCTAACTGTAAACTACCCCAAAATCTTGAAGTAAATCTAGGATCCCTGTTCAATACAATGGACACTGGAACCCCATGTAATCTTACGACCTCATTCACATCTAAATCATTGTATTGTTCTCCCTTACTAGTAAGAAATGAGCTAACTTGGTCAATCTATCAACAACGACCCATATAACATCATATTGCCTCGGAGTCCTTAGCAAACTTGTAATAAAATCTATAGTGATTCTCTCCTATTTCTATATTGGATAGGTAATGATTGTAACTTCCTAACCGAAGCTTGATGTTCTGCCTTAATATGTTAACAAGTCAAACATTTAGTCACATATTTAGCCATTTTCTTTTTCATCCCTGGACATTAGAAATGATGTTTGAATGTATTGTACATCTTGGTAGTACCAAGATGCAAAGCAAAAGCTACTATATGTGCTTCCTTCAGAATCTCTTTTCTCAAATCATCCACATCGAGTACACATAATCTCTGCTTCAACCACAATGTCTCATTTCTCAATTCAAACTCAGAATTCGAATTTACTTTCAACTTCTCAATAAGCTTCACTAATTCAGGACCCTCACTTTGTGCCTTTCTAATCCTCTCATGTAATATTTGTCTAAGCTTCAATGTCACCAACAGTACTTCATTCTACTCCAAATTTAATTCAACATTCAATGCTCTCAATTGCACGAAGTTGGGTAACCTCGATTTCTACATTTTTGCTATACTGATGTCCGATTTTCTGTTTAATGCATTAGCTACAACATTAGCTCTATCAGGATGAAACTCAATTATGAAATCATAGTCTTTAAGCAACTCCATCCATCATCTCTGTCTTATATTTAACTCTTTCTAACTCAACAGATATCTCAAACTCTTATAATCAGTGAATATCTAGAATGACTCTCCATACAGATAATATCTCCAAATCTTCAAAGCAAATACTACTGCAGCAAGCTCTAAATCATGTACCAGATAGTTAAACTTGTGAGACTTTAATTGTCTCGATGCGTATGCAATCACTTTGCCACATTGCATCAGAACACATGCTAACCCCTGGTGTGAAGCATCACTATATAACCTCTAGATCCAGATGGAATAATTAACACCGGTGCCGTAGTTAACTGATGCTTTGGCTCCTCAAAACTCTTTTGACATTCATTAGTCCATCTGAATGGTACATTCATCATCAGAAGTTTTGTCAAAGAGGCTGAGATTAGTGAAAACCCCTCAACAAACCTCCGGTAGTATCCAGATAATCCAAGAAAACTCTGAATCTCTGGCATATTTTTCGGAGCTTTCCACTTTATTACTGCTTCAACTTTCCTTGGTTATACCTGTATACCCTGTCCAGACACTATATGACCCAAGAATACTACTTGATCCAGTCAAAATTTACACTTACTGAACTTGGCATACAATTGCTTTTCTCTCATTATTTATAGGACTAACCTCAAATGTTCAGCATGTTCCTCTCTACTTTTCTAATATACCAAAATATCATCAATGAACACAATGACAAAGTGTCTAAATAAGGATGGAATACCTTATTCATCGAAGCCATAAAAGTAGCTAGGGCATTTGTTAACCCAAACGACATCACCATAAACTTAAAGTGCCCATATCTTATTCTAAATTCACTCTTAGGTACATCAGCTTTAGCTATCTTTAGCTGATAATACCCTGACCTCAAATCAAGTTTAGTGAACACTTGAACTCCCTGTAACTGATCAAGCAGATTATCTATCCTCAATAATGGATACTTGTTATTTACTATCACCTGATTCAACTATCTATAATCAATACATAATCTCAAAGTTTTATGTTTCTTTTCCACAAATAAGACTGGAGCTCCCCAAGGTGACACATTTGGTCTAATAAAACCCTTATCTAATAACTCCTACAACTGAGTCTTAAGTTCCTTCAGTTCCACAGGTGTCATCCTATATGGAGGAATAAATATAGGAACAGTACCTGGAACAAGGTCAATAGTAAATTCCGTCTCTCTATCTGGGGGTAAACCCAGTAATTCAGTAGGAAACATATCTAGAAAATCCCTAACAATAGGAATGTCCTGAATGGTCTGTTTATTTCGGGTATTAGTCACATAGGCTAAGTAAGCCTCACATCCACTTCGAATCAATCTTAAAGCACTCATTGAGGAAATCAATCTGGCTGGCACTGCTTGACTAACTCTTCGAAATACTACTCTTGGTTGAGTGGGAGATTCAATAATTACCTCCTTAGTGTAGCAGTTCATCACAATCCTATGTGAAGTAAGTCAGTCCATACCTAAAATAAGATCTATCTTTTTCAACTACAATACTATCATATCAGCTTTCAACTCTGCCTAATCAATCTGAATGATACACCCCTTACACATCTCTCCAATCACTGTAGTATTACCTACCGATGTACTCACCTCTAGGTCACATTTCAATATCTCTCTCACACACAATACAGTCTAGATTCCAGGTGTGGTGTGATGAATGAATGTGTAGATCCTAGATCTAACAATGCAAATGCCTCAAAATTAAAGACATTTAACACACCTGTAACAACATCTAGAAAGTTCTGTGCCTCCTGTCTGGTGACGACATAGATCCTGACCTGAGACTATGGTTGATTACTCTGCACCTTAGTCCTGACATTAGGCCTTGTTGAATGAATTTTGTCTCTACCTCTACCCCTCTGACCTGCTCCCCTGATTTTGCTCTGCTGGACAGTTGTCTTAGTCACTAATCATCCTCTCACTCAAGGCTGTGGTTCCAAAGTCTCGGGACAATCTCTAATCTGATGCTCAAAAGAGCCACAACGAAAACAAGCTCCTGATAACTTCCAACATTCCCCACTATGTTTCTTTCCACAGTGTTCACAGTTAGGTATCTGTTGCATATGCCCAGATATTGTGCCTCTGCCACTGTCACCTTGTACAAAACTGCCACTCATTCTATATCCGACTGTCTTGATCTAGTCTGAGGTCGGAACGATCTATTCTGGAGTTTGCTAAACCTTTTGCCAGAATCAATTTAGGACTCACCCTGTCTCTTCATTCTAAACTTCTGTTTGTATTCTCCTTATCCATCTTTTAACAACTGTTTTATTTGGATTGAGACAACTCTCAGCTCAGAAAAACTGCTTAGATTTGTAATAGCTAACCTCGTCCTTATCTCCATATTCAATCCATCTTCAAACCACCTACATTTGTCCTCCTCAGTTGGTATTAAGGTAGTAGCATATCCCATCAACTCATTAAATCGGACCTCATACTCAGTTATAGTGAGATTGCCCTGTTTCAGATCCAGAAACTCTTTCATCTTCCTATCTAGGGAGATCTTGGGCATATAATTTTCTTTAAACACCTTCAGAAAATCTTCCCATGTCAAACTACAAGGTCTGGTAGTACTGCTGGGAACAGTCTTCTACCAATGATATGTTGGACCTTGCAGAGGCGAGACTATATAGTTATATCTCTCATCTGACTCACGGTCCATCTGGTCAAATACCCTTTAAGTTCTCTCTAACCATCCTTCTGCCTCAGCTGGGTCTGTACTTCCGTAGAAGTCCACAATCCCCTACTTTCTAAGCTTATCATACATCCTCTCCTTCCTCTAAAAAATTCTCAGAGGCATTTGATCAAACTCAGGTATTGGAGTCTCTCTATGGCTCTTATAGACTCTAGGTCAGCTAATTCTCCAATTTGATCACTTATAGTGGATAACCTATATCAAATAATAAGTGTGATCACTATACGAATCTCTCACTATATATCATGTCTACATGCTCTTATATATCCCAATGGATATCAAACCATACTCTGATACCAAAAATGTAACACTCCACTACCATAGAGTATATACTCTAACATCTAGAGGACGTTCAAGAACATACCCTATGACAATGGCATGTTAGAGCAATCACAATCACTTCATATGGAATCATAAATAAATCACAAATATACTAAAGATCTTTTCCTCATTCTATTTATAAAACATAATTTACAATGTCATTTTTGACAACGTAATCCATTTACACGCTGTGTCAAAAGCATATGAATCTCTACTACTCTTTACAACATATTCTACATGGAATGAGAAACTAAACAAAAACATTATATCTAACTCCTCAATCTCAGTTGACCAGACCTTTGAGCCATTGCTTGAGTCCAAAACGCAAGCACAAGACTTCTTCTATAAGGTCTTAGAAACTAAGTCTCCTCTCTCGTACCTGAAAATTAATGTTGCAATTTTGATGAGTTTTGCGAACTCAGAGAGTGGACCATCATCGATGCGCTCACTCATATTAGAACAAAACATCTCAAATACAAACTAAATTCATAGTATATCTCTTCTTAATAATACATCATAAATTTCACACATTTCATATAATCTATTCAGAATAATTCAATCCTTATTCTCAGTAAATCATATTATCAAATGTACACATACATGGCATATCATCATATCAAAGTAATTCAATATTTGTCTATAATCATTCATATAGTACATTTGAAAATATAATTGTAAATGCATATGCATATGTGACTCCACAATCATTTTCATTTTTTTGTGACCGAGCGCCTATTTACTGTTCGGTATCCCTTGTGGATACCAGGCTCATTTCACATTTTGCCCCATACCTATTGTAGATACTGGGCTCATTAATCACTTAGCCTGTGGCTCTTTATGTGCATTTTCTGAGCTTTAAGCTCTTTTTAGACTGGCCACTCCAGCTACAGCCCCTTTATCGGATCATGCATATTATGTAATGGAATGCACGAATTCACATAACACATTTTCAATAGCTTTCATTCATTTAAGACACAATAGCTTTTCATATTCATCAGACATAAGTCCGACATTCAACTTTTCGTTGAGAATACACTTTCTATATTCACATTCAATTAAGAAGCTCTTTCAATACATTCCCAAATATCAATCTCCTTGGACCAATCAATGTCTGGAATTTTCACAATCATAGCAATTAAAGTTTAATAACTAAAATTGAAACAAATACAAATCAAACATAGTGAGATAACATTTAGGTTAAGTCACTGAACGCTCCAGATAGTTATTTCCTCGACGAACTGACAATGTTTAGGTGTTTGCATTTGACTTGAGCATCTAAACCTTGTAATACGCACATATTTACATATTACTAAATTGCCAAATCATAACAGTACTGAATAATACACATATGTATATGTATTATGTTCAATGCACGCTCAATGACTTTCCTGACTATATGCCTTTATTCGTAAGTCTTGATGATTCCAACCATTCATTCATTAGCCCTTTTCTAATCAATATGCATTCATATAATTTCCCTATTCTCATTCATTCATACCTAATACATTATTCATATCCTTTGGATCACATTTACATTTATAAGAACATCTTTATTCCTTTAACACTCTTAAAGTCCAAACTTAGATACATTGATAACAAACAATCTTTTCCCTAACTTACAACATTATTTAACAACTTCAATTTATCAAACATTTAATCAATTTATTCAACATCCATTAGGTTCATTTCAAGCCTCATTCAAATCCAAATACACTAATGTATAGTGACTTATCCTTAGTTAGTTCAACAATTGCACAAAACTGAACTCATCACTTTACAGCCTTGCCCACAATCATGGTAGACCTTCCCACGATCGTGATAGAAGCTAGTGCAATAGGCCATGACCGTGGGGACTATCCTACGATTGTGACAGAACCCAAATAATCAGGCCACGATTGTGCACTACATTGTTTTCCCCAATTCTACACGAATGTATCCAATTTGGACACATACTAAACACTTCAAATTTTCCAGAATTCATGTTTAATATGTAACCTCATTTAGACTTGAACTAAACTCCAATTCTAGCTCAAAATTATTTAGTTGATAGCTCAAAAATCATGGTCTTTCATGCATAAAAAATCAAAGCAGAAAACTATCATTCATTGTCATGCATATAGTCCTTGTTCTTTCTCAATTCAAGAATACTATATTAACATCTTTCTTTAGCATAAATTTACCTTCTTTATACATCAAATTCTAGACCAATGCTTCCATATAATAACCTATAATCCACGATTTTCATACACTCAGAACAAGCATAAAAACTTCAAAGTTCATTCAACATATTTTAGCACATTTCATCATCAAGATCATATACATTTCATTCCAATTCAAGCATCATTCTCATACTATTAAACATGTCATAAAGGTCATATTGCTACTTAGTTATTGAGCTTCCAATTTTAGCACAAAAGATCAACATAACTTATCCCTCCAAGCAAGCAAGATCACACAATTCCAAGGTGAAAATTAGCTAGTTTTTGGCAACAAGACGAAAGTAACAATAGACTAGTTTTCTTGGTTGTTTTGTGAAGGATACAAGTTTTATTGTAGCAATTTTAGGTAGGGTTAAATCAAAATGCAGAGAAAAGGTAGGAGCAATTTTAGTGGTGAAAGAACAATGAAGACAGTAGAAACTTTGCTGCAGAATCTTGCTTCATTAAGTGCTAGGTGTCATCAACTTTCAAAGACATATTTTTAGGCATGTTAACCATTTGCCTACCAAATATGCTATCATTAATCCACTCTTCAAGCTGCCATATGTCTCCTAATAATTTTTCCACATGTAACATAATAATTAGTCCATTTTTCATTTAATTACTAGTCTATTTGTCACTCATTTAACTATGCCAAATGTCACTTAATTATAGGCTTAGTCACCCTAATTTTTCATGTATCAATTTATCTTACCGCTTGGCATTTTTCCTAGTCCAAATGTACATATTAATTCACCACTCTCTCAATTAATAACAATTAATTACAAATTACAAATTGTAATTCAATCAAACCAAAATATATGACATAACAATTCACAATTCACATCATGTTCATTTTAAATCTTTCATACCCCAAAATATGTCAATTGAGTACATATGCTATCTTTGTAATGTGTACAAATTATAATTCATGTGTGTATGCTAATAATATGCATATGAATGAAATGCTCTCAATGTTATTACTCATCTTCAATGGTCTAGGTCTAACCCTAAGTATGTTCCGGAAATAAGATATTACACCTACTACTTCACTATTGTTCTTCGCTTATTCTATAAGCATTCCTCCTTAAGTGGTTGTTCTTCAGCTCACCTAATTCCCACTAGTACTCCCTTTTATCCATTGAACAATAACTTCCTACCTTTGAATAATAAAGTTTCTCAACTTATAGAAACTACTACTCTTACGAGTATCACTTGCCTTTCCTCTAGTTATGTTCATAATTCTAACTTAGATCACTTCATTCATAAGTCTTAGGTATAGGTTACTGGTTACTGGTGATACTATACCAAAGTTAAAGCTAAATTACTTTCCACCTAGTGAGGTAACATAATATCGAATTGTTTCTCCATCCTTAGAAATTCTAAAAGTAGGAGCAGGTAGATGGGATTTGACCATTCTTGCTTTTTTCCTTAATAAAAGAGTAGCTTTTCCAAGAATGAAAAAATGGGCCCTTCATAATTAGAAGAAACATGGACAATTGAAAGTTTTTGTAAACAATGAGGATGTATTCCTATTTAAGTTTTCAAATGAAAACGATGTAAGGAAAGTCATTCAAGTTGGACCTTGGCATATCCATAACAATCCTTTATTACTTTAGTTATGAAGGCCTAGACTTAAGCTACAAGAGATCAAATAAGAAAACATCCCTATTTGGATTTGTATCCATGAAGTTCCTTTGAAGTATTGGGTAATAAGTGGCCTCAGCCATCTTGCCAGCTTTATTGGAAAGCCAATCTTGATAGACCAGGCTACTGTTGAGATAAAGAGGTTCAATTTTACAATAATATGTATAATGGTTAATTCAATGACTGATTTACCTAAAATAATCCCTTTCATTAGGCCTAATGAGGAGCTAAAGTAAGTTGAAGATTAGTTGAGGGCCTCTTATGCGTGGAAACCCCAACCTACTGTAAAGAAAAGTTGGAAGCCCAAAGAAGTGTCGTTGTCACAAGAATTTATTAGGAACTCATAGGAACTAACCAATTTTAGGAGAAAGGTAATAACTAACCAATGCAAAATATAAATGTTCCTTCAAATGTGGAGATCATTATTAGTTTACAAGCATCCAACCTATATAATGATACAACTAACACTAAAATTTTTTCTAGAATTGAAGAAGGAGAGGTTATAGTCCTAAATTTAATCGATAATGAGGAGCTATCTGAGCAACTAGCATTTGGAATGGGAAAAATCTAAAAACCAGTTGAAAATTCTGAACTAAATTGATTGTATAATTATTCCACAATACTTGAGGATTAATGACATGAAATTTCTTAAGATACCCACTTTGAATCATATGTCGTTTTAGGCGCAATTCAGAAGAAAAGAAGTTAAAGGGAGTTGAAAGTACTACACTACAAGAAAATATTGAATTAGGGACGGAAAATACCGACGGAAATGACAAATATTCCATCGGTATCTAACATTACCGACGGAATAAACCAACGGCCAAAAACGTCAGAGATTCGGCCATAGCTAAACTTACTGACGGAACACTTGCTTACCGTCGGTAAAATTACCGACGGAATAAAAATAAACCGTCGGTACCTTTAACTGAAAAGTTACCGACCGTCAG
>JAOTAY010052492.1:0-19674 GCA_025629805.1 Erythroxylum baracoense | reverse complement strand
TTAAGAGAAAACATCACCCAATGAATGTTTATTGATGAACTGAATTTTATATTAAGGATCCATATTAGTGTGATAACGTCGATGACTCGAAACTAAGGTTTATTTCCTGAATTTCCAAATCTAAATATTTTTGTTTAATTTCAGTTTTGTTATTTCTAATTTCTTAAATTACGCGAACCAAAACTCCCCATTTGTTTTAGTTTTAAACTCGTATAATCTTTTCCGTTAAAAATTCCTCGTGGGAACGATCCCTACTTTCCACTACTACATTAATTTGTATTGCAGGAAGTTGGTTTCTTTTTAAATTTGGTTGCAGGCAATAGCAGTATCAAATTTTGGAGTCGTTGTTGGGGAATTTCTTGACGATTTTTTTAGTGATGTTTTTGTTTTTGTTTTTGGTTTTGTTGCTCTTGGTTACCTTGTCTTCTGTTTGTTTTAGTTTCATAGCTTTTTCTGATTTTTCGATCTTTTAACGGCATGGCTCATTATTAGTATGCTTTTGATTCTAATTTTTCATATTATCCTTATTATGATGTTGAGTTTCCATTTGTTACTACTTCCAGGTTTGACCATCAAGTGGCGGATTTCACACCCTTAGCCGTGCAAGTACCAAGGGATGACCAACAAACTAAGGTATGTAAAGTTTGTTCATTTTTGAGTTATTCTTTTTGTATGTGTTCCTTTTTGCAGGATACATAGTACAGATTCACTTCTCCACCGAGCTACTATTAAGAGCAGTCCTACTTCTAGCTAGAGGCTTCACCTCCACTATCACCATCACAAGCTGATAAGATGTCTTTGGAGGAGATCGTAATGAGTTTGGCGATGAGAACTCTTAAATCCCAATAGGAAACGATGAGTAGCTTGAAGACCTTGGAAGATCAATTAAGCCACTTAGCGGACGTGGTAGGGTGCATGGAAGCCCGAGTATCTACAAGAGTTCTTAGCCAATAGGAGAGTGATTTTGAGGAGTTATGCATTGCTTCAGAGAGTGGAGATCATTTAGAGAACCCAGAAGCAATAAAGGAAGAATAAGTGAAGTTAAAAGAGGGAGAGGTTATAGTTCGAGAAAAGATGGAGGATGTACAACCTCCTAAGGTAAGTGATGTAGTTCATGTTATCACTAACCAAATTTTGTTTCCTTTTCCTAATTGTTTACAGGTAAAAGAAGAAGAAGAACAAGAAGAGAAGAAAAAAGAAGAAAAGTCGCTAATCATATATGAGTTGAATGAGCTGTGGGCAAGGAACCTGAAGACCGAATGTGGCAAACAGGATGTCGAGTCTCCACACCCATTGGCGTTACTCTTACAGAGACCATCTTGGTGTGAGAAGGGCGATGCCCGAAAAGACGAGTGGACATTAGAGTATGATGGTGAAACGATGAAGTTTCACTCATCAGAAGTCATGGAGCATCATGCCGAGAAGGAGCCGAGTTCAAGGGAAGTTGCTCCAGGCTCCTCACGAAGTTTGAGCATACTTCTTGTTGGGCTCAAGCATCCATTCAATAATGGATGATGTACATATGCCAAGGGTTAAGTTTATGACCTTAAATAAGCACTTGATGGGAGGCACCCCATCTATATCCCTTTCTTTTGTGTGTTTTTTCTCTTTTATGTATATCTTTTGAGTGTTTTACTTGTTTTCTTTGGTTTGTTTTGTTTGTAGGCATTTGAAAAGGATGCTGCAATCGTTTGTTTCAAAGCTGCATATGGCGTCTTCAATCTAGGGGAGTACTTCTATTTCCATCCCTCTTTCGTGCTTTTATTGATTAAGGACAATGCCCGTTCTAAGTGTGGGGGTAGGGTAAGTGTGAAATTTCTGCACACTTGGATTGTTATGAGTTTGATGGTGATGATGAGAATGCAGTAACTTGAATGATTTCGATCTTTAGTTAATAGTTAATTATGGTACAAGAATGATGTTGATGCTTTTGATTTGAGGAACTTTGATTGACTACGGAAATGATTCTAACTTCAAAGTTTTTTGTTTTTTCTTCCTTTGTGTGCCTTGCAGGGGCTTGGTGACTTTTGTGAATGATGTTTGGTATTTACATGCATTTTGTATAGCTTGTCATATGAATGTGGAATGGGATGCTTAGAATGCAGTGTCGAAAAAAAAGAAGAAAAAACCAAAAAGAAGAAGAGATAACTATCTTTGTTTTTATGTTGTTGATCAAAAGTGTCTTTGTCTTGTGTTATTAAATAAGAAGCATTGTTGTTCTTTTGTTTTTGAGATATTTTTGTTCTGCTTGTATTGTTTCTTTTCATCTAGATTTGTGTCATACTGAGCATTCTTGACTTGTTTATGTGATAACAAATGCAAAATGGCTTAAATGCTAGATATTATGCATCTTAAGTGACTATTTCACTGACTATGTGCTTGTATGTGAGTAACTTGTTTTTTATCGTGATAGAGTTGAACTGAGTGAATTGGATTGAAAGCAATAATGGATTTTTACGTGTTTGATTAACTGTTAACTCTTGACCGGAATTGTTTGAATGAAGAGTTTGATTTATTGCTTGAGGACAAGCAATTGTTCAGGTGTGGGGGAATTAGTTACAAGAAGTCAGGTTTCAACAACTGCACTAAGTAGTCACCAACCTTCCTAAACCAATTTGGATGACCGCCTCAGTCACCTCAAACATCGAATGCACCACTTGGAGCATAATTTGATGGCTTATTGGGAGTATGAAGGATTCCAACCTCCACATCCGCTAACACTATGATTTCGGCATTTCCAAATTTAGAAGCCTTCTTTTCTCTTTTCCTTTATATTTTTGCTTCTTTAATTTTATGTCCTAACATTAAGGACAATGTTGATCTAGGTTTGTGGGAAGGAATTGGAGTATTTGTGTGTAATTCTTTTTGGATATTGGTTATGCATGTTAAGTCATCAAGCTTTATCATATTATTTTGGATGAGATTGAGTGTATGCATGAAATTAAATTGGGCTATGTAAGTCTAAGGTGAATCATGTTGATTGATTTCAATAACTGTTCTTGTAAACTTAGTCAAAATTTTGACATTTGAGTGATGAGGTGGTTGTGGAATTAAGGTGGATTCTTGAATTAAACCTGTGAGTGGATTTGAGCTTTAATGACATCATCTTTATATCATTCCATTTCTTTGTATGGTATGATGCTCCTTTAATCAGGTTTGCCTTCAGAACTTGCACTGAATCGGATTAAATTTGCTTGATTGTATGGGTTATGGAAATGATTAAGGCCTTCCTTGTTTTTACACCCTTTAGCTTAAAAATGACCTACCTAGTTATTTTCCCTTTACAAACACTTTTAAGCCTTTAAATTTGTTTTTTTTTTCAATCAATCACCTTACATTGAAACCCAAAAACCCATTAGCCTTATCCTATCACAAGTTGAATGAAGTATTGAGTAAGCATTTGATTTTGGGACTTTTGTTCTGTATTGTGTTCTGAGATATTTTTATAAGTACTTCTACTCATGTGTTTGTTAAATTATGCTGCTAGTAATTTCTCTTGTTTTTATTGCTCTCCATTGTTCTTAGCCAGGTAAAAGAAAAGAAAAGAAAAAAAGGGAAAAAGAAAAAAAGAAAAAAGGAAAAAGAAGGAAAAAGAAGAGAAGAAAAAGAAAAAGAATAAAGCATAGTAGCATTAGTTAGTAATGAGTAGTTGTAGTCCTTGGTGTTGATATGTTTGTCTCAAAATTTGAATGTAAGTGTCCCTAATTCTTGGTACTTTGTGAATGCTTGTGATTAAGCTTTGCCATTTCTATCTTACCTTTGAACCTAGCCTTATTACAACCCATAATAAAGTTCTTATGATCTATGAGCTCATGTAATTCGAACGAATGATAACTGGTGAATTTGCAAGCCTATGGTAGTGCAATCTGCTAGAGAGAGATTTGAGAGAAATACTTTGACCTCAAAGACTTGAGTATAAGAGAGAAATCTGTGAGAAGAATTCACTTTGATTTCATACTTGCTTTTTGAACAAAGATATCTTATTTTGATTGTGTTTATTTATGTCGGTGAAAAGTGACTATGATGTATGTGTAACCTAAGTCTTGTTGGCCCAAGTTAACGGAATGCGTGCATTTAATCTTATAAAGGATGAATTGATAGAGTGTAGTGGATTGGAATGTTTGCTCGAGGGCGAGCAAAGGTTTGGTGTGGGGGAATTTGTTAAGTTGTCATTTTGCACTTATTTGATATATAAATCTCTCTCATTTGTTGAAATTATTATTCAAAATTTATAGATTTGTGTCTTAATTATTTTCAGATGATTTCCAACACTTGGGAGATGAAATTGAGTTAAAAAGATGCAAAAGAAACAACAAAACTGAAATTCCAGATTGGCAGCAAATTCATGACTAGACGTGGCTATGTGCAAGGATGAAAGAAAAAAATCTACTGATCTATTTTCAAATTCAAAACTGATTCATTTGAGATTTTCATAAACTTGGAAGATCAGATTGCTGGAGATTTGCAACGTGAATATGTGGGAGATTTGATCTGCTAAGGATCATGGAAAAAGAGGAGATCGAAGGAGATAAAAGGGGATATACGTTACTGTTCACACAGCAGAGTTTAAGGATAGTTTACGTTTTCTACATTCTTTTCTTCTAGCTTTCTCGATAGCCATAGGAGTTTTTCATTTTCTGCAGTATTTTTCTAAATATTTTCTGATTTTCTAGAAAGACTTGGGATGGAGATAATGTGTTTTACTATTTTTTTGATTTTGACTTTCTCTATGAGTAGCTAAATCCCTTTTCTTGGTTGAGGGAACCATGTTATCATCTATTATATGTGAGATGCTTCAGTAAAGTTTATTTTGTTGATGAACATTAAGTGTCTTCCAAATTATTTTTTCTAATTGAATTGATTGATTTCTAGGTGCGCAACTAAGAATTAATTCATTTAATAGCTAGATTAATGAAATATGATGTTCAGTTTTATTAATCACAAGTAGCGATTAAGATTACCTTCTTTACGTTAGATTCGGAAATTCTAAGAAGATATTCATCTTGATCAATTGCATGTCATACATATATTATCTTGTTCATTGCTTTCTTAATTCTCAAAGCTATCAATCAATTGAACTTACGATCGTATCTAGATTATTAGTTGACAAGAATGTGTAGAATACATGTTTCTAGTCATTTACACTTATAAGAAAATATCTCCCAATGAATATTTATTGATGAACTGAATTTTATATCAAAGATCCATTTTAGTGGGATAAAATCGGTGACCCGAAACTAAGGTTTGTCTATTGAATTTTCAGATCTAATTACTTTTGTTAATTTTCGATTTTTTTTATTTCTACATTCTTAATTTTACGTGAATTGAAACCCCCCTTCGTTACTTTATTTTAGTTTTGAACTCGTAAACTCTTTATCGTTAGAATTCCTTGTGGGAACGATACCCACTTTCCACTACTACATTAATTTGTATTAATGCAAGTTGGTTTCTTTTTTAATTTGGTTGCAGGGGTCAGAAGTACCATCCACTATAATTCTTCTTTCAAGGTGAAGAAAAAACTTTGCATAATTTTGCTCGATAAAGAATAACTCTTCTTATGATCTTCTTCCAAAGTAAAGAGAAACCTTAATCTTACTTGTGTCATACCCAAATATAATAATATATTGCCTCAAACAAATATTATAACTCAAAATATCACACTTTATCACTTAACAATTCCAAAATGACTCACACGTACAAATATGACACAATAATGCTCAAATTATTGAAAACATCTTTGCAATGTGTGTATACAACACCCAAAACCTTCTTGATGCGAAAACTAATGAGAAAAAATATATTTATATTGTTTTGGCACTAAAATAGTTGTTGGAGCCAAGAACTATCCATCACAGCGATTGTATATAGTGCACTAGTTGACTAATATAACATGCCAATCAATTAGTATGCATTTATTGTTGCAACGTTGGTTGATCAGTACACATATTTGTTGACCAGTATACATAGTAGCAAATGAATATGACATATTGGTCAGCCAATACATTAACCAGTGTTACTACAAACTCTAAATATATCAAATTTAACAACTTTAACCTATATTGATCGACCACAAACTCATATAGGTTGATCAATCACCAAACAACATGATTTTAAGAACTTCAAATTCTCAAAACCAATTCTTTTAATCTAAATATGATTAAAACATCCCCAAAATGTTCTCCAAATATTATTTGAAAGATCTGAAGGCTTTTATATTAAAATTAAAAGCTTAAATGCCTCTTGATGAATATAAAGACCTATGCGATAAAGTAAGATGAAATGATTATGTATGATGAGCCTTTGGATCACCAATTTAACAAAGTGAGCTTAAAAATAATAATACAATATGTGAAATGACCTTGATGAGCCCTGATCTCCTTTTTTTCTTGTTTCGATCTTCATTTCATTAGTTACAAATTTCAACTTCTCTTTATCATCTTCATATACTATCTTCTTGAGTTTATGAATTCATTTTGTTCTAATATTATTTTTTATCAAAATAATAAACAGATTAGAAGTAATTATGTTTTGATACCATCAAAACATCAATTGGAACATCCCTTAGTTCAACAGATTTAATCAGATATAGTTTCTCTGTATAAGATAAGGTCCTTTTACACTAATGGATCATCCTCCATTCCATCCTGTCATTTAAGGTATGGCATTCTCTATAAGAAGGTTTATCAGTGCAAATAGGAATCCACAAATAAGTAATGGGAGGGACTTAACCTTCATACATGTCAAAAAGAGAGCTTTTAGCCTACGAAATTTGCTACAAGTGATAGCAATAGAAATATCTTAGCCAGATTGATGTCAAAACTTGACAGTTTACTAAAAAGGTTGATAGTGTTCAAATAGACTTTAACTGAAGGGGGGTCAACATTGCAAACTATGAGAAGGACATATGTAAAGGTCAAGTTAAGCATACCAAGTTTGCGACATTTCCTATAGAATTTGAAGAAGGGATCCTTGGATATATTGTGCTAGTGAGCCTTATCAGGACTTCCATATAGACATGAGGAGAGATAAGATCACCCTACCGTATCAACCATCTACCTTTAATGATCCTAGTTTGCTCCCTGTTTACTAAAACACAAAATGAAGCATTAACTAAGCACTAATCTATCCATATAATAAATTTATGAGGAATTCAAAAGCTTGAAGAGAATGTAAAATGAATTTCCAATTAATAATGTCAAATGCTTTATGAAAGTATATCTTCAAGATACAATTATTAAAATCAATTTTGATTCTTGCTTGTTGATTGAAAGTTAAATCAATTTTGTTTCTTATACCCACTAATTAAATGTTTAGTATATGAGTCCATTTCCTATTAAAGAAAAAAGGGAAAAGGAGAGAGATCATAACCACAAAAATTGAACTTAATAAAAGTATAGGTAAATAAATAATATGAGCAAACCTAATTTAATATTAGAATTTGGTATGAAATGATAGGCCTAACCACAATCAAAATTCAAGCCTAAGTGTTGCTCTTTATATTAATATATTAAAGCCCATATCGATTATCATTTCTTTTACTTAGGCTCTTTCCTTAAAAATCAAAACCTATTTTTCTCCAATTAAGAATTTTTCTTTCATATGTAGACCTATATTTTTTATTCAAACTCATTTAGTCTTAGGAAGCACATCATGGTTTAGTCATTTATCTCAATTCCATCAAACTCATTTCATCTTACCTTCGTATCATGTTTAGGTCATTTAAGTCAATTTAATTAAAAGCATATTATCTTGAAATTTGCATCATATTTAGACTATTTAATTTAAATTCATCAAACTCATTTAATCTTATAATTCTTATCATGTTTAGATCATTTAAGTCAACTTCATCATGCTCATCTCATCTTAAAATTCATATTATGTTTAGATCATATAAGTCAACTTCATCAAGTCCATCTCTTTTTAGAATCACATCTTATTTAGATCATTTACATAAATTTCATCATATAAAATGCATATCATGTTTAGGCTCATCTTATTTAAGCCAACTTTGTTTTAGATTTTCAAACTTAGTTAAACCTATTTCATCTTAGCATGCATATCATCTATAGTTTCATTTCATTTTTTGATTTCAAATTTAATCAAGCCCATTTCGTCCTAAAATATATATAATTTCTATGATCATTTCATTTTGATGAATTTCATTTTAGAATTCATCATTTGATTATATTCTATTTAAGAATTCATATAGTTTAAATAAGTCCAATTCCTTTTCAAGTCAAGTTTTTTCCACTTTTTTTCATAATCAAAAGATCTTTTTTTTTCTAATTCAGATGCTCCTTTTACTTTTCTTAGACAATTCTTATCTTTTTAAAAGTCCTAGGTTCATCATTTCCTAAACCCTAGGTAAGTATCCACAAATCAATTTACAAACTCCAAAACTTCATCATGAGTCAAATATTTTAGTTTTTCTAAATTCATACCCATTTCAGTCATGCCAATTAATGCAAAAATTCTACTAAACTTAGCTAACCGCTTAAGCAGATAAATCCACCTTGGACTCTTTACTCCTGGTTTAAGACTCGTTATTTTTCCTTTACGTTTTCGTATCCTTCCTTTCATTATATAGCTATTGACTCCATTGGTCAATTTTTAGTCATCTTTGCTGTTCAGTGTTTGCTCCACACGTGACACGTTAACTACATTTTTCAACGTTTGTGGTCCTTATTTAGCTATATTACTTTGAAACTTTTACTTCCTTATCTTTCTTATGGAGGTTTAATATTTACTCACGAGAATTTACTCGTGGAAAAGTTGATAATTTCAACTCATGTAATTAACATAGCATACTACTTCTAAGCTCCATTCAATGTCAGCTTATGAATTGAGGCTGACATTTTTCTTTGTTGAGTGCAGTAACGAAAGAAAAAGTTGAGGCAACATCTCTATTTGGTAACGTAGAAATAGATGCATAAGCAGGTGATCAAGGTATATAAATTAGCTATTATTGCCACATTTAAGTTACAAATTTGACAATCATATCTATTATGTATCGAGACTTTGGAAAAGGATCTTGAGTCTGCAAATGATGGATCAAATGCTAGTTTTATACTTTCAGTTTTATTAACTAAGGTGTATATAAACAATCTGTCTCTTTCTCAAAAAAAATAAAAAAGTAACCTGTCTCATATGTCCTCCTTTTTTTTTCTTTTTGAGGATTGAAAAACTGAGTTGATGCCAAAATAATATAAGGAGAACAATACAAGTTGAGTACTATAATATCAGAAAGGCTATAACAGCTTAGGCTTCAACCAAAGAACAAAAGTATTTCCAGCCAAGCTCAGCTCAAGACTAAAAGCCCCTGAGCAAAACTTTCCTGAATGTTGAGTAGCAAGAATATCAGTTCCAGAAGCAGTCATCTGCTAAGTATTGAGTCATTGCAGCTAAGCAGATGAACTGCACTGATTAACAATTGTGCCACTAACTTACTGCTAGCAGTTAGCTCAATCAT
Source organism: Erythroxylum baracoense (assembly GCA_025629805.1). Lineage (NCBI taxonomy): Eukaryota > Viridiplantae > Streptophyta > Magnoliopsida > Malpighiales > Erythroxylaceae > Erythroxylum > Erythroxylum baracoense. Next base: position 10,205 of record JAOTAY010052492.1, on the reverse strand, counting down.
TGTTGTGTAACCATAGGAATTTCCCATATTTGCAGCATTTTATTACTTGCTTCCTTGCCAATATTATCATATAGCATCATATGAAATCTATTATTGGTCTTTTAACTATAGCTATTTTGTATATTATTGCAGGTAGTAAATACAATCATTACGTAGGATCAAAATTTCAATAATTACCTAGGATCAAAATTGGCTGCAAGATTTGACGAATTTATTACTGCAATTTTTGGTGATCATCAAAAAGCTGATGGTGAGTAATATATCTGTTTGACAATATTTTCACACTTTGTCACTTGCAGTCGACAATGTTTTAATTACTTTGATGAAGAAAATGCTAACGCAATGCATGAATGAGTGGGACATTTTGAAACACCATCACCCGAATGGCAATTGATATTGAAGTGGTGGAGAAAATGTTGAATTAGCATTTACTGAAGGGGCTATATAGATGAAGAAAATAATGGTCAGCACCTACCACCAAGTATTACACTATTTTTCCTTCTAATTCAACCTGAAATTGGTTTGGGATGTCGTGAAGCTGATATGGAACAAGAACATGGTGAGGGTGATGGTAATAGTGCAGTAGAATGAGATCGTTCTGAGGTAGTGCAAACATTGGAGGAGGATCACATTTTGAGGGTGGAAAGCATACCAAGATGGACGTTCTGATATCTTAGTGAGTTTGACGATTCAAGTATCGATGAGGAGGATGACATTTTTTACAAAGTCTTGGGATCAAATGTTGCTACTCTAATTAATAGATTTCTACATGGAAGCTTTGTTGAACCAAGTCAGAGGCGAGAAGGGGACCAAGTTGGTTCTAATAAGAACAAGAAACTAGATGTAAAAATGGACGTAGATTTGATTTATGGTGACTCATGAATTTGGAAACGAGTGTGAGGAGATTGGAAAGAGATAAAAAGGCCAAAGCAAGACTTCCAGAGTTGATGCGATAATGGATTTGAAGATAAAAATAACTCGAAGGTCAATAAGTTGTTTGATTTAGCAAATACATTAAGGCGTTGGTGCAATATGCAATGGACAGATGGAGTTCCTTCATCATCGAGTATCCAGATGGCCTGTTTGAATGTTGTGACATGAGCATAGATGCTTGCAAGAAGGGATTTTTGGCAGCTTGCAGATAGTTGTCATCTGAAGTCCAGATAGAGAGGCTAGTTGTTAATAGTTGCGGGTACTGATCATGTTTTCAATTGCATTGGTAGTTGAATTCTAGAAAATAGAGCAAATTGGAGATGGTTTTCAGAGTACATAAAGTAAGGCACTGAGTTGTACACAAATGGGATGGGTACTTCTACCAAACTTGCTCAGACTCGTCATATCAAATAGACCAAATACCAATTGAATTTCAATTTAATTTTAAATTACAATTCAGTTTTCTTAATCAATAAATTTATATTTTATGACAAGAGTGTGAGCAAGTTTTCGATGGTGACATACTAAGACATGAGCGTAGTACTGCAAGAGACACGTGAAAATTCAAGGTTGAAATGAAAATTCACAGAAGATGAGAAAGGGGATTAATGGAAGTAAATGGAGAGTTTTTGGATTAAGTAGGGGATGTAGGTACATACAAATTACGTGAACAGTCATATGTCTCCTCGTGGTATTAAATTAGACTATATATCCATTTGAACTTTAACCTTGATTTTCAACTTTTAGCTTCGGTTGGCTAAGAACTCAAACCCTGCCTGCTACTGCAACGGTTAAAGCTTGAAATAGTTTTATGTATTGACCAAATCTGGGTATAAGCTGGAACTATTGGTGAACATATTTGCCATCGTGCACGGGGAAAACATTGATGTTTCTTATTCCATTGTATATTCTCGTCACCTGATTATTCTACATTTTATGTCTCCAGTCATGTCATTATTTTAAAAATGCTGCTCCAGTTGAATGATTTTCTAACTTGAATTTCATTTAGAAACCGTTGCTTTCAAAGCTCCGATGATATATAATAATATAATATCAAGTAATTGGAAGTTTGGAACGTCTAGTTCTCGAGGGTTTAAATTGTCAGTGGTGAAAGATTCAGTCACTTCAAAAGTTTAAGATGTTAAATAACTTTTATTACTGAATCAGTAATCTTACAAGCTAAATACATTTTAGAACATCTTTGTCCCGTTTACCAAAATACTTTTTCTTAACAACAGGGTCGGGAACATCATTATATGCACATCGAAAGAAAGTACTTTTTTTATTAATTTTTGAAAGTCAAAATTATTCTAATTCTATGATATGATTAATTAAATCCAAACAAGATCTAATATTTAATATTAATCCTTATTTATCAAATATTTTTATTTAATCATAAAGTTTCTCAAACTTTATAACCAAGTCTAATTTGATTAAATTAAATTTTTTTCAACTATTTTTTGCATGTGATCTATTAAATTACTAAATATATTGGCAATAAATATAAAATATAATCTTAGATGGTATTTAAGATTAGATAAATTAAAGTCGTATAATTTAGCTTTAATTATCTAATTAAAAATCTTATATTTGTAGACAACACTAGCATCTAATAACACATTATGACAACCAAAAAATATTAAGAATAACGAAGAGATTTTGACTAACTTTTCTTACATATTTTTTCATACTGTTTAACCATTTCTTCATATAATCTTTTGATTAGATATAAAGTATGTGATTAATATTAACTGTATATGAATCCAATCTTATTGATTCTCCAATATTAGTGACTGTTTCTTTTCATGATATTTGAAAATTGTTTTCAAAGTTTTATTCCCCCTTGGTCAAGAACTCAAATTAATACTAATAAAATAACCAAAAAGAACCTTCCTAATTACTTTAGGATAAAAAAATTCTATATTAAGCACCTAGCTATCTCTATATAGTTTTTGTTATATCCAATGACCATCAATCGACTTACCCTTGACTAAGATAGGCCATAAATAATATCAAAACATAACAATCCTGATATAAGATATTTTATAAAATTCAAGTTAAAGGATCAATTATGCAATCATTATAATGAGTATTTTTATAGATATATAAGAAGTGTTCCAAATAAAATTCTTAGGTCAGTTTAGTGAACTTGGTCTCTAACAAGTACCTACATATTTGTTTACGTATTTTCATACTTTATGTTATAAGATCAACTACTTCTTTCATAAGAAAGAATTATAATATATGCTAGTATTTTCTTGAGATCTATCTTATACATTACTTAAGTAAATAAATATTCATAAGATAAGAGTTACTTTTAATTAATTATGTCATAAATACACAACCAATTAATTGGTTGTAAAGCATAAACTAATAATCTCCCACTTTCGTTTGGCCAATCACTTACGTATACCAGATCACCATATGACAATCATGTTATTATTAGAATAGTAGTTTAGTGAGAGAATTCTACAAGATTCTCTTTAGGGAGAAATTGTTTAAACTTTATAATTTCAGTCTAAATTATCATCACAATTAAGAAAAATTACTTAAATAAATATTTGGATCTTTGATAAGACTTTTGCTCTTTTTACATGCCTAATGAATCTAATATTTTACAATTCCTAATGATTCTAATCATCAGCCAGGATATGCCAGCGGAGGGGTTATAGCTCCATAAGCTATTATGCTTAAGATAATAAACATGAATCCATTTAGATCACAAGGATTGTTTGTCCTCGCATAATCTCCACAGCCTCTTAGTCATCATGATTGAGTTCAAAGTTCTAAGAGGGATGAGGTTAAGTCCCCCTTCATTCCTTAGAGTGCTTATGTTTGACCATTTGATCCTAGCTTTGCCTCTGGAGGAGTTAGATCCTGCCCATAAGAAGTTTTTGAAATTTCTTTTTATATGCTTAGTAACAAAAAATAGGAAGGCCATATGAGCAACCTAGAACACACTTAAGAAGGTGAGCACACAAAAATAAGTTGTACTCCATTAGATAGAGATAATTGTCTACTCTTCCAAATAGAGATTCTAGAGTTGATTTTGTCAATGAGAAAAGAGTACTCCTTACATGCCAATCTTGAGTTTGAAATAGGAACCCCAAGATATGCCATTAGTAGCTGTTGTAATTTGAAACCAGTGATTGATTTAATAATTTGTTACATATGAATGGCATTCTTTGAAAGAAAAATGGTACTTTTGGAACAATTAACTTCAAGTCCTATAATTATATTGAAGATTTTGAGGGCAAACAATAAGGTATTGATGGAAAATGAATTAGCATTGGTTAACAAGATTAAGTCATCAACGAAGCAAAGATTGGATAGCCCAAGTCTCTTCCACTTAGAATGAAATTTGAACTGTTGAGTCCTTTCAATAACTCTTTTCAAAAGTCTATTAAAGACTTCCATAGTAAGTGAAAGTAAATAGGGAGATACAAGATCACCTTAACAAATACGTTTCATGCTTTTGATGGTTTTGGAGGGCTGGCCATTAATTAAGAAGTTGAAGGTAGGAGTAGTAATCCATTGACTGAACCACTATATGTAAGGTTGAGGGAAATCCATAGCAATAAGAGTGCTAATGATAAAATCCCACAAAACTGTCTCAAGCTTTCCTTAGATCAATTTTGAGGATGCAATTCTTCCTGCTCTTAGTCTTGGAGTAATTTATGATCAACTCTTGCAATAATATTATGTTTTCCCCTATAACTCTGCCTGGAATGTAAGCTCCCTAAGATTGATCAATGTAATTGGGGATCACAACTCTCAATATGTAAGCAAGGATCTTTGAAATAACTTTGTAGAAGGTGTTACAGCAAGCAATTGGTTTATAGTCTGAAAAGGTTTTTTTCTCCCTACTTTTAGGAATGAGATTAATGAATGTTCTGTAAGCTCAAAAAGAAGTACTCCATTCCCGAAAAACTCAATAATTTCATTGTAACAATAGGTTTTATGATAGACCAAGTTTTAGCAAAAAAAATTTCTATTGAAACCATCAGATCCAGGAGCCTTGTGAGGATTTAAGGTAAAGATTTTTCAATTTTCGTAATGATGATATGTTTACTAAGACTTTCAACTTCCTAAGAAATTATCTTTAATGATTTCTTTAAGAAAGGGAATTTAATAATAAGAGATAGTGGGAGCAATCATCAAATTGGAGAAGAAGTAAAAGACACCATCCAGAAGAAGTTGATGACTGTTCAATCTCTAGTCACCATACTATAGACAAATAATTCTGTTTTTACATTTCTTAACAAGTACAACTTTGTGGAAGTAAGGGGATTTTCTATCCCCATATTTGAGCCATCTAATGTGAGATATTTGCTTTATCAATGAGTAATCATAGCTAGCAACCTTAGCAAGGTTACTCATGGCTTTTTTCTCTAAATCTTAAAAAAGTGAGGAGGTTGGATTAATGCATAATTAAAAATGAATCTCCTCAAGTTTCCTCTTAGGAATGCTTAGTAAATGATGAGTGTTACCTATATTACACAAGAATAATTTCTTCATTTCCTGCTTGATTAATCTAATCCTTCTTGCAAGGATGAATTGTTTGGTTCCTCTAATGTCTGGACTTATTCCATTACATAAGGCTTCTTAAAATTCCAATAAATCAAACAAAAAGTTGTTGAACTTGAAAGGCATTCTAAGTCCTTCAGAGTTTGTTTGGGTAAGAATAATAAAGTGATCTAATAGCTTGTTATTTTTAAATAGTGTGTAGCTGAAAGGAAAGGATTATGTGTTAAAGTTGATTCTCTAAGATTCTATCAAGCTTTTTCCTAAGAAAGAACTCATCATTTTGATTGTTGTTATAGGTGAAGAAGCTCCACCTGAAGGAAGATCCATGACCTATATGTCTTCCAAGTACTTTCTGAAGTTAAGACAAGGCATGCCTACTGATCCCTCACCTTAAGCTTCATCATAACTAATGATTGAGTTGATATCCCCTATAATCAACTAAGGAGTACTAATTTTCTTTGCAACCTTTTGCAAGTATTCCACAGTTCATATCATTGATATATAGTGTTATGAGCATAAATGAAAGATACATGGACCATTGAGCTTGTCATCTTATCATTTAACTTCAAATGCATGATCTTATTAATAGCAAGTTCCACGTATGTTTGAGCCAGAGAGTTGTTAAATCACACTATAATTATGCCATTGGAGTGTTGTGAATGATTAGTGAACCGTTGCCAATTTCCAAGAAGTAACTTGATGGTATTATAATTCTCATTTCATTCGAGTTTCCAAAGTGCCAGTAATGACAGCTTTGTTTTCTAATATCTGATCTCTGATCAAAAGCTTATTATGAATTGCATTTGCACCTTTAACATTCCAAGTTCAAATTATCATTTATAAGATTCCTCTTAAAGGGATTTTTTTCTTTATACTAGATCTTCTCCTGCTTACAAGCTTAAATCTAGTACTATTACCAACCTCTTTATCTCTATTTTCTAGAGATTCATTATTAGAAGTCACTATATCGTTTATTGCCTCTTTCTGACTTACCTCTTTTCCCATAGTAGTGCCAGATTCATTCTTAAGTTATGACTCTTTATGAATGACTATTTGATTGTTCTCATATAGGGTGTCTTTAAGATATGTAGCTTTTGGTTTATTATCCCCCACTACTTACACCTATGACCTTTTAATGATGGCTCCAAATGAAGGGAATTCAGTTTGAAGGACAATTGAAGTTGAGGGATCATCTTGGATACTAGCATTTGAAGGTGGGAAAGAGTCCATTTTCAGAGGTGAAGGTTAATGTCCAAAGGACAAATACAAAAATAGCTAGATAAAGAGCAAAGGGGTGGTCTTAACAAGGAAGATTGGAATTGAAAGAAGAGGAGGGAGTCGATTGGAGATAGGATAGAGTGCAAGGAAAGATCAACAGGAGAAATGGAAGGAACAAGGATGAAGAAGAAGCAGAAGAATCAAGAAGCTACAACTATATAAGCTACATCGAGAAAATTTATGATAGTATTTACAACCTAACATATACAAACTACTTGTATAAACTTGGATCAACTATTTTAACTTAATACTCTATATCTTATCATGCTTTATACATTATGGGAATGTTGAATCCAAATTCAATCCAAATACCTAAAATTCATCTTCATCATCTATACCCAGTTAAAGTATCACTGAGCAGCGGGATTTGGGGGGTTCAATAATACGCAACCTTACCCCTACCTAGTAGAGAGGCTGTTTCTGATCAAATACCCAAAAGTATAGACTAAAAATATATATAATCTCTTTAATATCTAGTATTAGAAAGAAAAGTCATACAACTTTCTTCTTCTAATGATAACTATTATCATATCTAAGTAAATACCTTAAATTTTAGTCCTTATCTATACTTTTAGTAGGCTAAATTTAGTGGAACAATTCCTTCAAGCATAACTTTTTCTTAATCAAACACATATATATTATTTGTATAAACTTGGATCAACTATTTTTACTTAGAAATCTATTTCTTATCATGCTTTGTACATTATGGGAACGTTGAATCCAAATCCAGTTCAAATTCCTAAAAGCATTAATAAAAAAAAAAATATGATCTCTATGATATCTAGTATTAGAAAGAAAATTCATGCAAATATCTTCTTTTAATGACAACTATTATCATTTCTAAACAGATACCTTAAATTTTGGCCCTTACTTTTACTTTTAGTAGGCTAAATTAAATGGAATAATTTCTTTAAGATATTATACCTTTTAGCTTTAGTTTAAGTAACCACTTGCATTTTGCTATTATGGTGTTCAATTTCATCTTATATGTTGCCTTTAAATTTTGTTTTTAATTAATTATAAAATGTCAATACATTTTGTTATCTATAAATATTAACGTATCTCCTAAACTTTGTAACCAAGATCCTCAATAAGGTTAATAGCATGATTGCATAATGGATATACAACTTTTCTTACTATCTTCGAGAACTCTTTTTAAGCCTGACATATTTCTAAGAAATTTAGTTCACTAATACTTAGTATCAACTATACTAAATAAAGGTAATTTACTACTCAAAATAATAAAAGTGTAAGGAAAACTAGTAACTCGTCATATTTCATGACAACCAAATAAGATTAAGACCTTAATTATGTATTTAGTTACTTACACTTTTTTCTGAAATAATAGCCCTCATTACTATGTCAAAAATATTACTCTAATATCTTTAGTGTGGTAGGATCTTATTTAAAATTAGTTCATGTTGAGTTTGCTTAAAAATTAACTAAACTTAAATTAAATAGATAACATCTTTAAGTAATCTAGAGTTTGCTCAACAAATATCTCATATGACTCCTGAACTTGATAAGTGATAACTCTTTGTCAAAACATATCTTATATATTATTCCTAACCTTACCTCTAAATTCATATGATAATGAGTTTGCTCATCCAAACAAAGCAAATTTAATTAAAACCTGCTATTATAAAACTAAACGTATTTGGAAAGTTAGTAATCTTAAGTGTGCTCAATAAGCCTAACAATAAACTATAATTTATTTATTCTTATAACAATGAAAAGACAAAAATTATGTTATAAATATTTACTTGATATTTAATGAAAATTTTAATTTTTGAATGGTCTCATCAATTTCACAAATTCTATGTAGAATGTCATACATATAAACATTCAATTCAATATGCATATAAAATATATAAAATATGCAATTCATTATGAAAATAAAATCAAACAATATACATAATTCAATCTTGTTTGATTCTAGCTACTAAGATCATATTTATAATTTAAAATAATATTTTTCAGTGCATCAATAATTTCAAATTAAATTAAATTATTGATTCCTATGTAAATTAAATACTTATTTCAAATAAAAATATAATTTGATTTTAAAATAATTTCTAGATTCAATTTGAAATCATTTTAATTATCTTTACTCCCTTAATTTAATTAATTGAAAATAATTTTAACAAATTATTTTTACTTGTTTTAATTTAGGAAAGATTCTTTTTTCAAAATTCAACAAGCAAAATGTTATAATCTAGTTAGAACTACTACTTTGCAATCTAATTAAAAATAAATTCTTTTTTCAAAATTCAACAAGCAAAATGTTATAATCTAGTTAGAAATATAACTTTGTAATCTAATTAAAAATAAATTTTAATTAAAAATATTTTCTACAATTAAAAACAACTATTTTCAAAATGAAAAATAAGAAAACCATTTTAAATTTAATTTAAAAATTTCCTATTTGTTGTTTAATTATATATTAATTTCTTAATCAATTAAAAAAATTTCCTTAATTAATTTGAAAGCATTTTATAACTCATTAAAGAAAACACTTTCTTCTTAGCTAGTACATGAAAATATTTTCCAAATTTAATCAAGGAAATACCTTTCTAATAAAATTCAAAATTATTATTTAAATTAATATAAAAATAACTTTTAAATAAAAGGGAATAATAACTCTCTAAGTAGTAAACTTAATTTATTTCAATCAAATTAAAATAAATAATTTTACTTAATAAAATCCTCTCTTAATTACTTAAGAAAATAATCTTTTAACTTTAAAGAAGTCTATTTAATTATTAATTCCAATTTGATTGAAATATAACTAACTTTAATTCTATAACATAATTTTTCTAAAATTTCATATGAATCAATTCAATTATTAGTCTAAATCAAAATTTAAAAAGTTAATTAATTTATTTTGAAATTTAGTTATGAATAAAAAAGTACCTTATTATGAAACTTAACTTCATTTCTAAAAGCTCCTTTATAAAACAAAAATCTTAAATAGGTTAATGACAACTACTATAATTGCATAGATGTCTAACCTTTAATAATATCTACACAATCAAGTTTAAAGAACTTTACAAGTGGTGTAGAGAAGGGTAAGCCAAAATTTGTTAACTCTTGTAAAGGCTACACCTGCTTAGAATATTGAATTATAGTTATGAGTTTAATCTCCGAAAAGCCTATGATTCTATTCAATGGGATTTCCTTATGAATACTCTGGAAGCCATAGGTCTTCCTTTGAAGTTCCTTACCTGGGTTAAAGAATGCATTTCCACTCCTTCTTATTCTATCTTGACCAATGGCACTCCATCTAGATTTTTCAAGGGTAAGTCAGGCTTAAGACAGGGTGATCCCTTATCTCCCTTTCTTTTCATAATTTGTATGGAAGTTTTTTCTAGGAATCTGAAGGTTTGTACAGAGAATTCCCCTTCCTTCAAATATCATTGGAGGTGCCAAAGCCTTAAACTCAACCATCTCCTCTTTGCTGATGACAT
>JAOTAY010052478.1:0-19680 GCA_025629805.1 Erythroxylum baracoense | reverse complement strand
CGGAAACAATTCCAGAAAATTCCCGAAAAATTCCTATAATTCTCTAAAATTAGGAAAACCCTAATGAACCTCTCCAACCCAAATTCTCAATCACATAAAACAATTTCCAGTAAAACACATTTATTCACATTGAAACCGGGACAATGTCATGTATGCATGTACAATAATTACATGTGCAAAAATTCACTATTTACTATGCATGTGCATATATGAATGCATGCATATGTCACTATACATTTATACACTCCTAAACATGGCAATTTGCCAATATACCCTTCCTATTGGTGAGGGGATGTTACAAGATACCTCCCAACGGTAAAACCATCCACCATCACCCCATCAAAAATTGTAATACTAACAACTAAAGTATCAGAAAAAACCTAATTAACACAACAACATACCAAAAAATAAAAAACTAGCTAAACACGTAGGTAAGGAATTTCCAAATAATCTGTATAAGCAATGCCTTTTAAAAGACGAGGGCACCTTTGAATGTTATCATAAACTTTCTTCTTCCCCCTTTCTCTTTGGAGAGCTAAAAAGTCTGCAGCAAAATTTGCTTCCCTGAACTTGTGTTGAACCATGTAATTCATTCACCTCAGTTCCTCCCATAACTCATCCTAAAAATCCCAAAGCCACCATAATGAACACTTTTTAGTACAGATCCAATCAACCACAATTTTAGAGTCGCTTTCAATAATAATATTGTCCAAATTGAATTGTTTGTAGAGTCGAATACCTTCTACAATGGCCTTTAATTCTGCACTGTTATTAGTGCCCTATCCATAATGTGTAGAGAACGTACCTTTCATAAAACCATGACTATCTCTTATCATTCCACCACCTCCTGTATTGCTAGGATTTCCTCAACAACTCCCATCGCAATTAAGCTTAAACCATCCCTTAAGGGGCCTAGACCAATTTACTATTTTTCCATGATTACGAGCGTTATTTTGATATTGTGGCTAAAATTTATCAAAAATTGCTCTATCATGATCTGCAAACTTCTGGGCTGAATCAAGATTATCATCCAGGAGTTTAGTCCAAACACGAACATCTCTCCAAACCTGATATGCTTTTTCATACTTCCCCTCCATTCTAGCTTTACATCTTCTCTTCCAAAGACACTAAGTAATTAAACAAGGGATTAAACTAATCAACGTTCCTTTAATAGAAGACTTCTTAGCATAATTCCACCAGTGAAACACTCAGGACTTCCAAGACCATTGTTGTACCATGGGTATACCCATTTCTGTGCTAGCTTTTAGCCATACCTGTGCTGTAATCTCACCTTTGGATAAAATATGGTCTATACTTTCTTGTTGATGCTCCCAACAACAATCACAAGCTGAAGCTAAAGAAACCCCTCTGTGCTTGATTCTTTCATCCACTGCCAGAGCATTAAACCAACTCCTCCACATACACATAGATATCCTTATAGGAAGCCTATTATGCCAAAACCACCCATAATTTGATAACATTTGCCCTTTACTTCTAATCACCTCCCAAGCTGTAGAAGTGGAAAAATTGCCATCAGGGAAGTGCTTCCACAACTTTTTGTCCACACCTTTTTTTCTAGTCGGAATCTGCTGGATAATCTCTTCCACCATATCAGCATCAACTAAATCCCTTAAGAGATTCGAATTCCATGAATTATTAACCCAGCAATCACTAATATGCAAATTCAGATGGTACTGTTGTCACCTGCAACGAAATTCGAGAAGAAACCAACTTCTGTCAATACAAATTAATGTAGTAGTGGAAAGTAGCTATCGTTCCCACGAGCAATTTTAAAAGCAAAGATTCTACGAGTTCAAAACTAAAATCAAGTAAAGAAAAAGGTGGGTTTTTCAAATCACGACAATTTAAGAAAGAGATGATAAAAATCAAAAATTAATAAAAGTAATTGCATCTGAAAATTTAATAGACAAACCTTGGTTTCGGGTCATCGATGTTATCACACTAAAATAGATCCTCGATACAAAATTCAGTTCATCAATAAACATTCATTAGGTGATGTTTTCTCTTAAGTGTAAATGAATAAAAACATGTATTCTAAACATTCTTATTAATCAACAACTTAGATACGATCTTAAGTTCAATTGAGTAATAGCTTTAAGAACTAAGAAATCAATGAACAAGACAACACATGTATGACATGCATTTAATCAAGTTGAGTTTCTTCTTAGAATTTTCAACTCTAACATAAAGATGGTTATTCTAATCACCACTTATGATTAGCAAAATTGAACGTCATATCTTACTAATCTAGTTATTAAACGAATCAATTCCTAGTTGCACACCTAAAAATCAATCAATTCAATTATATAAAGTAATTTAGAAGACACTCAATATTTATCAACAAACAAACTTTGTTGGAACACCTCACACATAATAGATGATAACATGGTTTCCCCTAACCAAGAAAAGGGATTTAGCTACTTATAATGAAAGTGAAAAACAAAGAAAAGGGATTTAGCAAATAATCCTTACCCCCACTTCAAGTTGCAGATCTCCATTGATAAGATAGCAATATGATATTTAAAGATTATTAAAATCTCAAATTTGAACTTGAAAACAGATTCTGCAGATAGTTTTTGTCCTTACACATACCCACACTTAGTCACTGAATTTGCTTCCAATCTGGAATTTTGGGGTTATCTTTATTTCCTTTGCATCTTTTTGATTCAATTTCATCTCTAAAGTGTTGAAAATCATCTGAGAACAATTAAGAGACAATTCATTAATTTTGAATAATAATTTCAACACATTAAAGAGAATTAAATACAAGATAAGCACAAGATGACAACTTAACAAATTCCCCCACACCAAACCTTTGCTCACCCAGGAGCAAACATGCCAAACCACTACACTCCATCAATTCATTCTTCATAAGATTAAGTGCACGATCCTTTAACTTGGGCTAGCAAGACCTAGGTTGCAACATACATCATAATCACTTTTCGTCAATAAAAATAAACAAAGCCAAAATAAAACATCTTTGTTCAAAAGGAAAGTATGAAACCGAAGTGAATTCTTCTCACAGATTTCTCTCTTACACTCAAGTGTTTAATGTCAAAATGTTTCTCTCAAATCTCCCTCTAACAGATTGCACTACCTTAGGCTTGCAAATTCACCAGTTATCATTCATTCGAATTACATGAGTTTATAGATCATAAAAACTTTATTATGGGTTGTAATGGGACTAGGTTCAAAGGTAAGGAAAAAATGGAAAAGGTTAATCACAAGCATTCACAAATACCAAGTAAAAGGGACACTTAAATTAAAATTCTGAAATAACCACCTGACATAAAGGACTACAAATACTCATACTAACTAATGCTACTATGCTTTATTTTTCTTTTTCTTTTCTTTATTTTTCTTTCTTTCTTTTTCCTTTTTCCTTTTTCCCTTTTCTCTTTTTTTTACTTGGCTAAGAACAAAGGAAAACAAGAGAAATTACTAGCAGCATAATTTAATAAACACGTGAGTAGAAGTACCTAAGAAAATATCTTAGAATACAATATAGAACAAAAGTCTCAAATTACTCAATGCTTCATTCAACTTGTGATAGGGTAAGGCTAAAAGGGTTTTTGGGTTTCAATGTAAGGTGATTAAATGAAAAACAACAAGGTTAAAGGTTCAAAAGTGTTTGCAAAGGGAAAATAATTAGGTGGGTCATTTTTAAGCTAAAGGGTGTAAAAACAAAGAAGGCCTTAATCATTTCCATAAACCATGTAATCAAACAAATTCAATCCAGTTCAGTGCAAGTTCTAAAGGCAAACATGATTAGAGGAGCATCACACAATACGAAGAAATAGAATGACATAAAGATGATGTCATTAAAGCTCAATTCCGTTCACAGGTTTAACTTAAGAATTCACCTTAATTTCACAAATTACCTAATCACTTAAATGTCAAAATTTTTACTAAGTTTACAACATCACAACTAGCAATAACCCTTGACAATCAATCTTGCTTTAAACTTGTTGATTGTCTCAACAGGATTGAGTTTCAGTCTGAAGATCCATTTCAGACCTATCACCTCCTTATCAGCTAGTCTTGGAACCAATATCCATGTGTCATTTTTGCTGATCATACTAAGCTCCTCCTCTATTGTAGCTCTTCAATTTTTACAATTCATGGCTTCTTTTCCATATGCAGGTTCATGCACTACAACATGACATCTTGAATAGATGTCATCTATGGTTCTAATACCTCTTATAGCACCATCTTCATCTGATTCATCACTCAAAAAGTTCTGTGGTTCCTTCTCAGCTTCAACATTTTCAGATTGGAGAGATGATGCAGCAGTCTTAGCATTCCAGTCAACATGTTGATCAAGCTTGTCTCTTTTAATTCAGGAACATGGCATTAACATACACTTATAAAGACTCTGAGATGATCAACAGATGGTGTAACTCCAAACCAAGCTTCAAATGGAGTTTTACCTTTAATAGACTTAGTTGGAAGCATATTTTGTAAGTAAACAGCAGTGTTAACTGCTTCAACCCATAGAATTTTTGGTAGTTTCTTCTCCAACAGCAAGCATCTATCCATGTTTATGTTGGTTTGATTTTTCCTTTCACATACTCCATTCTGCTGTGGTGTGTAGGTGACAGTGAGTTGATGATGTATTCCAGCTGCTTGAAGATACTTCTTGAAGGTATTTGATGTATATTCAATCCAAACAACATCGCAGGGCACATGGAACTTACTGTCACTGTAGAGATAGATACGCCCTTGGTCACCAATACACCAAGAAGAAGTTCCACTATATTCTCTCCTATGAAAATGAAAAGCATGAGGCTAAAGAGACATTGATCGAGAAAGAGTTAGAGGGAGAGCAGCAAAATGTTGATGATGATGCGTTGGAGGCTGAGGCTGAGACTAATAAGCAAGGGGAGATATCGCTACATGTGCTTAAAGGGAAGGGTGCCTGCAACACTATAAAAATTAGAGGAATGATTAATGGTCAGCTCTTATTGTTATTGGTAGATAACAGGGGCACATATAGCTTCCTAGATCAGGAGATGCTGAAATGTTTACACCTGGAGCTGCAAACAACTTTTCCCTTAGTGGTTATGGTTGTAAACAGGATTAGTATACATAGTAATTTCAAATGTCCTAGTTTCGAATGATGGATGCAGGGTATCAAATTCAAAGTTGACCTTTGGATTCTAGACATTGAAGGTTATGACATGGTACTTGGAGTTGAATGAATGAAAAGTTTCAGCCCAATGCTTTTTTATTTCAACAATTTATTAGTCTCATTTGACAAAGAAGGTAATAGAGTGGTACTAAAAGGGGTCAATGATGATAAGGAGCATAAAGGACAACTTAGGAACATGACAGGTAAAAGTCTTTGCCAATTATTTTATGTGCCAAAAATAGTTGCCTTATTTACGGTTTGGCAGACAATAGAGTTTCAGCCTGCTACAGGGGAGCCCTATATTCTAGCCAAATTGTTATAACCTTTTGGGGATGTATTTGCAACACCTAAGGCCTTGCCCCCACGATAAGAATGTGACCATCAAATACCTCTACAAGAAGGTGCTCAAGCAGTGAATCTTCAACCCTATAGATATCCTTATTTTCTTAAAGAAAAAATTAAGAAATTGGTATAGCAAATGTTGGACTCAAAGATCATTCAACATAGCCAGAGCCCACATACTTCTCTTGTTCTATTGATGAAAAAGAAAGATGGAATGTGGTGGTTTTGTGTTGATTATGGGCAACTTAATTCAATCACGGCCAAAAATAAATCCCTAATTCTACATATTGAAGACTTACTCCATGAATTACACAGTGCAAGATATTTTTCAAAGCTTGATCTCAGGGCTGGTTATCATCAAATTAGAATGGCAAAAGCAGACATACACAAGACAACATTTCGTATTCATTTGGGCCACTATGAATTGAACATAATGCCCTTCAGGCTCACAAATGCTCCAGCCACTTTCCAATCCCTTATTAACAAAGCCTTTGTTCCCTACCTCTGAAAGTTTATTTTAGTCTTCTTCAACGATATATTAATGTACAGCCCCTCACTTCCACAACATGCTACTCATATGTGCCTAACAATACAGCTTTTGTGGGAAAATCAATTACATGCTAAACATTCCAAATGCGCATTTGGCCAACCACAAATGACATATCTGGGGCACCTTATTCACGAGGGTGGGGTCTCCACTAATCTTTTTAAAATTGATGCAATGATGTCCTGGCCTACTCCTACTATTGTGCATGATTAAAGGAATTCTTGGGTTTGACTGGGTATTATTGACGTTTTACTCGAAACTATGGAGTGATAAGCAAGCCTCTTATAGAGCTCTTAAAAAGGGATTCATTTCAGTGGAGCAAAACGGCCCAAGTTGCTTTCGATCACTTTGAAGTGGCCATGAACACAACACTGGTGTTGGCAAAGCCTGACTTTTCCAAACCATTCACCTTAGAGATGGATGCTAGCAACAAGGGCATAGGAACAGTGCTCATTCAAGGGAAATAATCGGTGACATTTCTCAGTAAAAGTCTTAGTACCAAGAATCAAGGGCTTTGTACATATGATAAAGAGTTGCTCACTATGTTATTAACCGTTAAACATTGGAGACATTATTTAAAAGGCAGTTGCTTCATCATTAGAATTAATCATGAGAGCTTAAAGTTCCTTTTGCAATAGAAACTTACTACACACTTGCAAAAGAAAGCCTAACTAAGCTTCTTAGGTTGGACTACATGATAATATATATAAAAGGGGCCAAGAACAGAGCAGCTGATGCATTATCTCGAAAATTGGAGCACTCCTCTTCTTAGGCCATCTCTTGTATTATTCCAGCATAGATAAAGAATATGATACGTAGCTACTGAGATGATAAATGGGCATAGGAGTTCATAGCACAAATAACCTGGTAAAGCGTTGGTGCTAACACTAATTATTCACTCTCACAAGGTTTAATCCATTTCAAGGGCCGAATCTATGTAGGAACAGTGGAGGACGTTAGGAAGTGATTGTTGGAATTTATGCACAACTCAGTTGTAGGTGGTCACGCTAGTGTTTAAGGAACTTATCAACACCTCAAATTTGTTTTTTACTGGCCATTAATGAAGCAATGATAAGTCAGTAGGTAACTAATTACGATGTTTGTCAACAATGTAAAGATGAGAACATTCCTTACCCTGGTGTACTTCAACCCTTGGAAATACCATCATATGTATGGGAGCACTAAGTATAGATTTCATTCAAGGACTACCCAAATCCCAAGGGAAGGATGCCATATTTGTGGTAGTCGATAAGCTCACTAAATATGATCATTTCATTCTCCTGTTGCACCCCTACATAACAAAGCAAGTAGTTGAGCCATTTATGGAACACATATACAAGTTATATGGTCTTCCCTGTACAATCACCTCTAATTAGGACAAGGTTTTTACCAGTTTGTTTCAGAAGGAGTTATTTTCTGCCCTTGGTTCTCACCTCTATATGAGCACTGCATATCACCCACAAATAGATGTTCAAATGGAGCGTCTCAATTGTTTTCTAGAGACCTATTTACGGTGCATGTGCCCTTAACCCAAGGAATGGAACTCGTGGATTTCCCTTACGGAGTTGTGGTACAACATAAATTACCACTCCGCTCTTCGTTTAACTCTGTTCCAGTAGCTTCTGTTGAATTTTATTTGCAAGATAGGGCTAGGATGTTGGAAGCAATTAAAGATCAATTAACGAAGGCACAACACCAGATGATGCAGCTGGCCGATAAACATCTCACTGAATGGGAATTTAATGATGGTGACTGGGGCTAACTCAAACTCTAGTCGTACCAACAACTTTCTCTAGAGGACAGGAAATCATTCAAATTCTCAATACGTTATTTTGGGCCTTACCAAATTCTTCAGAAAATTGGGTTTATTGCCTATAAACTTTCCCTCCCTGCCTTGCTAAAATCCACCTAGTATTCCACATGTCTCAATTAAAAGCTGTAGTTAGCAGAAAAGAGGTCATCTCGTAACAAGCTCTCATACCACCCTACGAAGATGGCTTACATGCAGAGCCAAAGAAGGTATTGGACAAGAGAACGGTTTAGATTAAAGGGAAAGCTATTTTGCAATTTTTGGTTAAATGGAAGGGATATCATCCAGACGACGCCACTTAGGGGGATGCAGACTTTGTTACTCAATAATTTCCTCACCTATCACTTGCTACTTAGACAAATTATGGACACCTCGAGGACAAGGTGTAAGTTAAAGTGGAGGTAATGTAATGATTTTCCAGCTTGTTATTCCATAAGACCTGCTAATCATTGTTTCTGCAATTTTTGTTAATACTTTTGTCGTTATATATCATGCTGAATTATAGAGAAAGGACATGAATATTATCGAATACAATTTCCTTTTCTCTCATCCCCCTTCTCTCTCTCCTTTCTCATCTCCTCTCTACTTTTCCTCATTCCCTTTTTGTTACATAGTAGGTTATTGATTAGCTAATATTGGTTAAAGTTATGAAAACTTGTGTACTGAGAGCTTGTAGCGACATTATTTAATACATTAATTACATTGGTTCGATCAATATTCTAATAGCCAGTATATTAATCGATCAATGCACAATAGTGGTTGTTCAATAAATACATATTTTCATAGTTTTAACCATAGAAAAATATTAGTGTATCATATATACACATTTTAAGAGTTTTCTAAAGCATTTTGAGCAATCATTGTTGCATTTTGAACTGAGTGAGCCTTTAAAGTTATCAAACTAATCAAGTAAGGTCTTCTAAGTTGTAATTTTTTTATATGTGGAGATATTCTTCATCTTCGAGAAAAATTATAAGAATAATTACTTTACTTGTGAAAAAAAGATTATAAAAGAAGGTTCTTCTTCACCTCATTGAAAGAAGAGACTCAGTAAAAGTTCTAAGAAGTGTCTTAGAGTGTGCATGTAAGCAAAGAATATTTGTTGAACCAATATAAATAAATTTATATTTTTCTTGCTTATATACTTCAAATAATTGTTTGATTATATTATTGATTTATATTAAACTATTTTTCATCATTGGTTTTTATTTAATTGCATTTATTAGATGAGAAACAATTGTTTATATTTAACAACACTCAATTCATACCCTTTGTTCAGTGTCACTAGAGACCAACGACTTATTTTGAGACCTTTTAATATCACAAATTGGCCTTTACCTATCTTGAAATATCTTATGAATAATTTCTCAGTAGTTCTTTTTATATGTTTTAATAACATAAACTTTTTTTACTAATAACTTGTAAAATATATTATGTTATTTATCTCTCAACCTAATGAGATTTTGTTACAATATCATGTTCACTATAGTGAGTGGATCTTCTACTGTGAAGAAAGAAGCAATAGAATCATGGTGAATCACAAACAATAAAGTTGATAAAATTGAATAAAATAATGAAGATATAGTTAATGTTCAATTGATGTATTTCATCGACATTTGCCTTTTGAACTACCTTTGTCCAATATGTCTCTAGTTTTAAAAAAGGAATATTTGAATTCTATGGACTTACTTTTAAGCAACTTGGAAATTGATGTTGCTTTGCCTTTGGTTAATAGGTTTACAGTGTCTTGGAGTCTTATAAAAGTCCTTTTCTTTTCCATCCTAGTTTTGTTATGTTTTTCAAATCTTGCGGGTCATTCTCACAACTTATATAAAAGCATTTTCATTGTATTAATTATACTTTAGCAATATATGACAAAGTGATGATATATAATATGGATTGATAGTTGTTTTCAATCAATGTTTGGGTTCTAAATCTATAAATTTCTACAATTATATTAAGTGTTTGCACTTTTCATTTTTAATAATTATGATAGTTTAATTAATATAAGAATAAATTTTGATATTTTAATAAATTAATTAAATTAAAATTTTTTATTCTAAAAAAATGCAAGCAAATAATAAATTTTTATTTTTAATTTCAATTACAACACTACAACAAAGTAGAGTATTGGCTACAAAAAAAACATAGCTAAATGTTCAAAAACGTCCCCTATATTTTTGTAACATTTCTATTTTGTCACACAAATCATTGTCAATTTCCTGTAGTTGAAAACTATAGGCAACATTTTCATAAATCGTAGCCAAAAACCATTATCTATGAACTTTTTTTTAGGTAAAAATTGAATGTTAGGCGGGAAAAATTTGGTGGTAAATGATTGACAATGAAAATAAAATGTAGCTAGTAGTTTTTGGCTACGTTTTTATCTTCGTAGCTATATAGCATTTGCAACTTTTTTTATAATGTAGCCAAATATTATTAGCTACATTTTTATTATGCAATCAAATGTTATTTGTTACGAATTTATATAGTTATAGGTTGCATTATGTTTTAGTGGGTAATTTAGTATATGTTTAGTTGCTAATTAGAAGATTTGTGCATACTTAGGTTTAGAATTGTGTTAGTGTGAATATGTGTTTGTATTTTTGAGTGTTATGTAGTTTAAAGCATGTTATTGGGCTTTAATATTGTGCGTTTAAGGTGTTTTGATGTGTTTGTTAGTGTTTGAGACCAGGTAAGGAAGATCGAAGAAATTTAGAGGAAGCTTGGAGGAAGACTCAAGGCCACGATCGTGACACCCTTGTCACGATCGTCACATAAGCCAAATAGGACTAGATCACGATTATGAAATATATGTCACGATCATGAAAGAAGCCTAATTTCAAGTGTCACTATCTTGACAGGTGCGATAACAAACGCAAGGATTGCTTCCAAACTCATTTTTTCGAGGGTTATTTCAGACATTTGGGCTCAGGAAACCTAGTCTTTACCCTAAAAAGCCTTAGGACTACAAAAGAAAAAAAGAATGACCTTATTTAAGGGAGCCTATTTACTACATTTGGAAAGAAGCTAAGGAAGAGCAGAGAAGAAGGGAGAAGAGGGGGAGGAAGAAGGAGCTTTTGCTGCTGCTGCCATTCCCAGTCCACTACAAATGAACTTTTGAAGAAAGAGCTGTTGCTACTGCTGCCACTCCCAGTCCGCTACAAATGAACTTCTTCATTTCATCTGTTATTTCTTTCATTTGATGTATAAGATGGATATGATGATGATGATGAATTTAGGTTTAAGGATTTTCTAAACTCTTTTGGGGATTTTTTCTTAAATCAATGTTAAATTGATTGCTTTTGATGTTAATGAGTTAGATATTGTGATTGATTGTCGTATTTGCAAGTTTCGGTAATAAATTCAGAGACTGAACTGATAGTAAAATGATTAGATTGGGTAATGAGAGTTAAACAATCTAATCGGTCACAAAAACAATCAAATCGGTAATTTATACAAAGAGAGATCTCGTGTGAGGTCTCGATTGCCTATTAGAGTGCTTAAGATCTAATTGGATGTGTGGGCTATTTGCTAATTAAGATATTGAAAATTCTTTAATTCAATTCAATTAGGGTTTATGATTTAGGGTTAAATGATTATAACTCTAAAGAGAGTAATCCACCCTTTGATATTCTAGTACTGACATCGAATTAACTCAAAAGTGATTAAGTTAGCATTAGATGATAGGATAAATTCCCTTCTCCCATAATTGGTTAATCTTCCTTGTGTGAATTTTTAATTGTTAATTGGTTGTGCTCAATTTTGATTTCTTTGAGTGTTAATTTTACAATTTCACTTTCAATCAATCCATATTCAACTGTTTAATTTTCTGCCCATTTTTATTTTCATTTTAATTACACTTTTAGGCTTTGGATAAATTAGGATTCGATTAGTTCACTAATTCCTCGTGGGATCGACAACTCATATACTATGCTTATGACCCGTGCGCTTGCAAAATATTGAGGATTTTATAAGATTAAAACTTGCTTAATAAGTTCTTGGTGCCGTTATCGGGGAATTAGTTTAAGAATTTTTTAATTCCTTTATTTTAAGGAATTATTAACCTTTCTTGTGATTGTGGTACCTAATCTCAAGAAATTAAAAAATAAAATAAAGAGAAGGAAGTTTGGGCACAAAGTTGAAGACAAATCAATTTGGACATCACAAGGAAACTATAAGGAATCCAAAAAGTTAAAGGTCATGAAGATATAGAAAGAACGATGATGAAGGAAATACATCATGGAGAGCAAAGGACCCTTATAGAATTTATGAGCCCAGGGTTTAATGCCTATTATCACGGAATTTCACGACTACTAGTGCAAACGATACACAATTTGTTTAAAAGGATAGTGAAGACATAATTGGTCGGGAAAGTAATCATCCTTATTTGAACACTTACAATCCAGGGTGGCAAAACTATCCAGATTTCTTTTAGTCTAACAATGCAAGAACTCAAATGGGAATTTAAGGTTCGCCAGGACTTCAACAAAATGAGTTTAGTTCATGGGATTCAAAATTGGACAAGATCATGGACAAGATCATAAGTTTGGATAAGGCCCAGAAGAGGCTAGAAGGGAAGTTCGAAGAAGTAATGGAAGATTATGCCTCTTCTATTCACAACCTAGAAGTTCAAATGGGCTAGCTTATTAGTGAATTTTGTAAGAGAAGTGTGGAAATTTTTCTGAGCAACATGGAAGTAAATCTAAGAGAGAAATTTAAGACTCTCACACTTAAGAGTGAGAAAGAGCGAAAAGAACCAACAGAAATACAAGTTGAACCCTACCTTATAGAAAACCAAGAGAATAAGAAAGAGGATGAAGAAAACAATGAAGACCAATTGGATGCATTATTGGCAAGGTTCATGGAAAAGCTAAAGAAATGGCAAAGTTACTTGTCTTTTATGGAATTGTTGAAGAACAGGCCCAAGTACCTGAAGTTTCTTAAAGACATATTATCTACCATACATGGGACGATAATCAAAAGGTACCATGATGGAAACCTCTAAGTCCTTAATTACCAACCATATGCCCTCACATTTGATAGATCCAAGGAGTTTTACAATACGCTGTGCAGTTAGTAATTTAGAGATTTCAAAATTTTCATGCGACTTAAGTGTAAGCATAAAACTTATGTCTTTGTCAATTTTTAAGGAACTGGGGCTAAGAGATGTAAAGCCAACGTCTATACATATTCAATTGGCAAATCAGTTGATAAAGAAATTGTTTGACATGGTGGAGGATGTACCTGTAAAAGTGGACAACTTTATTATTCTTGTAGATTTGGTCATGTTACACTTTGAAGAGTTTTTGGTATACCATTTTTTACCACTGGAAAAACTTTGTTAGATGTCCACGAATACAATCTCATCCTTCAAATTGAAGATGAACAAGTTAAATTCAAAATGAATAAGGTATTAAAGAATCCGAAGGATAGCTCATTCATGAGAATTGATGAAGTCAAATCTTTGAAGGATCGAGAGGAAGAAGAACAAATGATAACAGAGATTTGAGTTTGAAAAATATAAGGAAGTCTCTATTCAAGAAGCTGAAGAATAAGAAGAGAACGAAGAATACAGGATACAAGATATAGAGGTTGAAGAAGATACGAAAGTATATGTTCATGAAGTGAAAAAAGAAGAGGAGATGGGGGTGACTGAGGAAGAACAAGAAAAACTCACCCTCTTGTAGAACAAACTGTTAGATTCAATAAAAGATTTGAAGATTTTTGTTATTCCTTATTTTATTCACTATTTGTTAGTAAAAAGGACATTACTGAACTTCATTAGTTTTCTTAATTTTATCAATATTTTCCTTTTGATTTTCTTGCAATTTGTAGCTTATTTACAGGCTACAAGACTGAAATTTGGTGACATAGGTAGAAATAAGTCACTCATAATTGACCCAAGTTGAGTGTGGAAGGAAGAGCACATCAAGCTAATGACATTAACTAAGCGTTATTTAGAAGGCAACCCAAGAATTAGGATATGTTTTATTTGTTTATTTTATTTATTAGTATTATTTATTTTTATTTTTGTTTTTGTAGGGAAAGAATTGTTGGAATTTTATGGTCGAAAGTATCTCTATACTCTGACTCCATCGCCATCACCACCTCAATTGCCATGAAAGGTTTTTGTGTTCTAACCCTTATCTTTTTATTTTTATTTTTATTTTTTTCTTATGTTTTCTTGCCATTTTGTTTTATTCCCAGCTTATGTGTTATTTGTTCTTCTTACATTGAGGATAATGTGTTGTATCATGTGAGTTTTATTCCCACCTTATGTGTTATTTGTTCTTCTTACATTTAGGTTTTCAAGATGTGACTCATGTGAGTGTATCAATGGCTAGGACTTAATGGAATTAGTTTAGCTTTGAACATAACCTTTTAGATTGTAAAGATTTATTAGCTTGTGAAATTAGTGTCTTACGTCGCTTTGGTTAAATATGCTTGTTAATTAGGATATGATGTCAGTTCGCATTCACCCTAGGAATTTTCCATATATATTTATAATTTTAGTTAATTGAATAAGTAGCACCGTTAGTATCCTTTCATGAGAATGATTAGCTAAAGAAATGAGGTCAGCAATAAAATGTGAAAAAAAGTGTGTATATCTCAAATAAATAACTATTTCGCTGGCATTTAGGTTATAAATAAAGCTAGTAGCCAATTGAGAATGTG
The DNA here is from genome assembly GCA_025629805.1 of Erythroxylum baracoense. NCBI lineage: Eukaryota > Viridiplantae > Streptophyta > Magnoliopsida > Malpighiales > Erythroxylaceae > Erythroxylum > Erythroxylum baracoense. Next base: position 5,151 of record JAOTAY010052478.1, on the reverse strand, counting down.
ATCTAGCTGAGTAACTGGGAGGCATTTATTACAAATGTTTTCCTTCACGTCAAAAGGCTAGAATGACATTTTAACCAAAGAAATTAGTAAAACATGACCTAGTCGAGTAACTAAGAGACATTCATCACAAATGTTTGCCTTTGCATCAAAATACTAGGTCAATGTGAATGAAAATTAACCAAAATAGTGTTTTGATAAATAAAACCTACTGATATTTATTAATATCTTGAGTTTTCATAAAAAGCTACTTAGCGATAGTTACAATTTTGATTGACTAAATATTTATCAATGTGTGCGTGCACGTGATGGGGGTGAATGAATTTGATATTAAGGACTTGGTTAGTATGTATATTTAATCCAAAGTGCTCAACCATATATTTCATAAGTTAATAAGTTAGAACAACTTGAAGGTTTGTGTTTGAAGTTAAAGTTTCGTGAAGTTCAATGTCATTGTACCATTATTGCATATGCATTTTGATATATGTTATTGGTTAGTGTGTTTATGTTTGTGTTTTATTTTGTTTTTTTTTGCTTCAAGACAAGCAAAAGTTTAAGTGTGAGGACGTTGATAGTTATAAGTTGCATTATGTTTTAGTGGGTAATTTAGTAAGTTTTTAGTTATTAGTTATATGATTTGTGCAAGTTTAGGTTTAGAATTGTGTTAGTGTGGTTATGTGTTTGTATTTTTTAGTGTTATGTAGTTTAGAACATGCTATCGAGCTTTAATTTTATGCGTTTGAGGTGTTTTGACCTGTTTGTTAGTGTTCGAGACCAAATAAGGAAGATCGGAGAAGTTTGGAGAAATCTTGGAGGAGGACTCAAGGCCCCGATCGTGACATCCTAGTCACGATCGTGATAAAAACATCCTAGTCACAATTGTTAAGATATTTTATTTTTGGCATTATTTGGTCTATCTTTTGTGATAAGGAAGTTAACTTGGTATAGGATTCCACTATCTTGGAATATGTAATATTTCTGGAAGTTAAGATGTTAAGGAAGGAAGGAATCCTAAATGAAATAAAATCTTAAAGAAGGAATATTTTGTTGAAGATAAACATGCACTACTTAATCCTAAAGTAGGTAGGATTCGTTGGAGAAAAATTAGGAGGACATCTATCAATTTTTGGCAGCTGATTTTTATATACTTGGGTAAAAATAAGCAATCCATCTATTAATATATGCAACTATTTTTTTGTGCTTCGGTGATCAATATATGTTACATTGATGATTTGTGTGGCTGCTATGCGTGGGTTTCTTCGGTGATCAATTAGAAAGGTTCACAACATATTTTTGTTGGACAACTTCCCAAAATTATGGTTTAATGTGGTTGCACACTTAGGGGAGTGTTCTATAACTCAAGTGTTCGTTTGTTTCTTATAATTCTTTCTTTAATCACTTGAGATATTATTTTCTTTGTTTCATTCATTGTTTCAAAATCTTTTGTTGACATAACCATGAGTGGTCATGCTATTGGGTATGAGATAACTTTTAAAGGTGTGAGTACGAGTTGATAGCATTAAAAAGTGAGTGGTGTTGGCTCCGTAATAGCCTTATGTAAGACTATTGTACTTCAGTAAAAGTTTATTAATTTAGGAAGGGCCCCACAGACGTAGGTCAGATGTACCAAATTGCGTTAACAAATTGCGTATGTTGATTTATTTATTGCGCGCTTAATTTTTCTACTTATGATCAGATTCTACAAATTGCAGTTGCTAACCTAGTTACTTTCTAATAAGCAATTGTAAATGTCAGTTTGAAACAACTGTGATAATGAAAATTTTGCAAAACTTTGACCTTCAAATTTTTCAATTGGTATCAGGGCCTAGTTCACCTCATGAAAACTTGGTGTGTCAAGTTGGTGTAAATCAATGTTTTGCATTCATAGCTACTAGAGAAGGAGCGTTGATTACTAGGCCACCTTTACTAGATGCTTCTAAGTATCCTGCTTAGAAATTGAGAAGAAAGTGTTTACCCAAGCACAAAGGACTAAATCCTGGACTTCTATGTTGAATGGCTGCACCATCATATGACAACTGATGAAAAGAATGAAGTGTTACCTAAAGATCCATCTGAATGGGCAAGGGTTGAGGAAGAGAGAGCACTTGGTAACTCTCAAAAAATGCACGTAATTTTCAGTGTTGTAAATCAAGCACATTTTAATATGATATTAGCTTATGAATTAGCAAAAGAAGCTTGGGATACATTACAAACCATACATGAGGGATCAAAATCGTTGATAGTGTCGAAAGTTCAAATGTTAGCTACTAGATTTGAAGAGCTTAAGATGGAGGCAAGTGAAACTATTGGAGATTTTCATGAGCGGCTGCATGATATCGTCAATCAAGCCTATCAACTTAGGAAGAAGTACTCAAATCTTAAACTTGTGAAAAAAACCTTGAGATTGTTGTCTCCTATATTCATACCAAAGATTGCAGCTATTGAAGAAGCTCATGATAGTAATGATTTACAGTTAGATAAGGTGATTGGAATTCTCACAAACTTTGAGATGAACCTATTGAGAGATAAGTATGGGAGAACAAAGGATTGGCACTGTAAGTCGAAGTCACTAAATCTGTGAATGATTCAAGAGACGACTTTGATGAAAATGAAGATTTGGTGTTGCTAACAAGAATTTTCAACAAGTGGAGGAAGAAGGTGAAGAAAGATAGACATGAGTTGAGACAAAATGGTGGGAGTTTATAAAACTATAACTTTAAACAACAAATAAAAACTCAAAAAGATGAAAAGTAAGCAAAGAAGATACAATGTCATGAGTGTCAAGGTTTTGGGCATGTGCAAACGGAATGTGCTAACACTCTTAAAAGGAGAAAAGTAAAGTCATACACCAGCATTTAAAGTGAAAATAAATATGAAAGTGAGTACAGTAGTGAAGAGAAAATTGTGAGTCATCAAGATGCGTTGATTGCTTTACATAAAGAAAGTCCAGTTGCTTGCTTAGTAGCAACTAATGAAGAAACTGACTATGAAAATACAAATGTTTCAATATTAAACTCTAATTCAGATAGCGACATTGATGACAATGACTTAACTTAAAAAGGAAGATATTTGCAAGGCCTATGAATTGATGTATAGCAAATAGGTGAAGAAATGTAAACAAAATGAGAAGTTAAAAAGGGAGAATTCTACCATGAAAGATGTTATTCAAGATTTGGATATTAAGTTATTGTCAACAAAAGATGAACTTGATGAAACCAAGTGAAAGTTGATTAATACAGAGAAAGGAATAAAAATGTTGAATAGCGATACCGAGAAACTAAACGAATTGTTGGAAATTGGAAAAAACAAAGGAAATTTTCAAGGTGTTAGATATAAAGGTGAATGCTCTCAAGTGAATCATGAGATAAAAAGGTGAAGTTAAATTTGTCAAAGAATTAAGATTAATTAAGCAAGGAGAAATTTCAAAAAGAATCAGAAATTTTAGGCCTATATGTCATTTTTTTTGGTGTAAAAGATCATATAAGACCAAATTGTTAGAAATTGTTGCAAATACTATTCAGTAATGCTCAAAACAGAAAATTCAGACATTCTTAGAAAAACTTTCAGTAGCAGAGGTTACCAAAGCAATTTTAGGTTAGAAAGAATCAACTGCAAGCAATTGTGGCTTTAAATCTATATGCGTCGCTTCTCATAATGGATGGTATTTTGACAGTGGGTGTTCAAGGCATATGACAGGTGAAAGAAGCTATTTGATGAATGATCAAAATTGTATGGACAGTCACGTTACAATCAGTGATGGGAAAAAAGTAATTGGTAGAGGAACTCTTTGTATAGATGGATTACCTCATTTCAAAAATGTTCTTCATGTAAATGGTTTAAAAGATAAATTGGTGAGTATTAGTCAGCTTTATGATGATGGGCTATTAGTCAAGTTCACCAGTGATGAATGCAAGGTGTTAAACTAATAAAGAGATTGTATAGTTAGTGGAATAAGATCGGTGGATAATTGCTACATATTGGAAGACTATGGAGTTGCTCAAGATGTTTTAACTATCATGTGTGATAATAAGAGCGCTATAGACATCTTCGAAAACCAAATTCAGCATTCAAGAACCAAATATATTGATTTAAAGTATCATTTTATTTGAGAGCTAATGGAGACTAAAGGTATAGTTCTTTCCTATGTAACAATTGAGAAGCAATTAACTGATATTGATGTAGCATGTCGTAGCGCTAACCAAGATAAACTAAACTACTACTAATTAAACATATTTCATTGAATTGTTGTCTTCACATCTCTCTTTCAACTATTGGTCATAGATTAATAACAAGCTCTGTTAATCCTGATTTTTCCATAGGTCATAGTTAATTAAGAGAGCTCATTAATTAAACCTAGCTATTAGATAACCTAGAGAAGCTCTCTAGATTTAATAGGATAGTCATCTTATGAATGAGAAAAACATATCAATCTAAGCAATAATCATACAAGCTCGGATTATTTAACATGTATTATGTTATCCCTAATGATTACGAACCATTAGTCGCCACAAACGAATCGAAAACACAATGATTACGTATTGCATTTAAGTTTAGCAATGAGTTCTACATAAAAACAATCAAATAGAACACTCAATCATTCTTACACAATACCCAATTCAATAAAAAGACAACATATTTAATTCCTAAGAGAGAACGAACAACAAATTCAATGAGAAATACGCTTAATCGGTTTCATCGGTGTCGATGTCACCTCCGAACTGACATCGAATGGGTTAGCCCTCTATCTTTTCCATGGCTATCACGTTATTCATCTTTTTCTCCAGCCTTCCCACCATCTTGGAAACTAAAGAGGACAACATAAATCAGCTCACCAAACTCTCTCCTAACCATCCCAATGTTGCAAAACTGAAGAGGATAAAAATATATTAGCTGCTATCTTTGTTTCACCCTCGGTTGTTTCTTACCTCCCAAGCCTCTCTTTGCAACCGTCCAACACTTTACTTAAAATAAAAACTAGGTTTAATAAACAAATGGGCAAGTGTCTAATGTGAGAAGTTAACGATCCAATTGTTGGCTGTAACACCCCACTCCCGCTGGACCCGAACCCGATATCGATAGTGATACCCGAGTCCGTGCCCCGCGAGGGTGGCGTGTCACATCACTTATCAATTTAAAACTCGGTATATATTTTTT
>JAOTAY010052458.1:0-19683 GCA_025629805.1 Erythroxylum baracoense | reverse complement strand
TTCATTGTAATTTGTAAAAGTTCCTTGCTCCCTATAATAATTATCTTCCATCATTGTTCTTTCTATTTCTTCTCGACTTTTAGATCTTTAGATTTCTCATTCCTCATTCTAAGATGTCTTGACATGTCTCTACTTATGCCCCAAGCTTCTTCTTTACTAATTTCTGTCAATCTTCGCATACTCCTTGTGTGCATGCACCTACTAATACACAAGAAAAAGTATCAAAAACTCTTAAATCAAAGTAATCTAAATTAAACACGATGCTCAACAATCAATCCCCGATAACGGTGCCAAAAACTTGTTGATGGTAAAACCTATCTACTTGTTTTACGCTCAAAAATCGCAAGTGAACAGTTGTGATTTGTAGTAAAAAGAGCGGATATTGATCCCACAGAGATTGATGTCTAGACAACGCTAAATTTAGGCACAACTTTATTTAAGAAACTAAATTGTGAAATGCAAATAATCTATAAAATTAAATTAAAAGACTAATGTAAACAATGGATAATACCGCAATTATAGAAAATCTGAATTCAAGAATCTAATTTCTAGAGATTACTTTTTCCTTATTTTATTCCCCTCCTATTTTATTGATTGAATTGTGTCTCACCCTAGATTTTTGAATGTACTAATTACCCTCTCTTAAGGTGAAACTATTTGTTCCTAATTGAATTAACGGGAATCAGTTGAATGATCTCTCAACCTACCCAATGACTCTATCGATTCAATTAGTTATTAAGCTATCCTATGGGTGATCAATTAACTAATCGAGATCTCTCTTCTAACTATTCAATCTATAGGTCGCCAACTCTCGTTGTAATATCCTACACAAATCTCATCTCACTCACTCTCTCGATTTGATGCAAGACAACAATTTAAAATAACAATCATCAAAGACACTTCAATTAATTCAATAAAGTAGGAGTTTTGACAAAATAATTCAAAAGCAATCCCTAAAATGAAATCAGCCTAACATGGTCTCCATAACATCATCAATAATCAAATAAACCATTTTTTTACAAAGAATAGAGAAGATTAACATGAAAGAAAATTGAATAGAAAGACTATTTATTTTCTTTGCCAAAATATGAAATTTTGGTGTTGATGTGCTATTTTGCCAATCTTGATGATGATCCTTGTCTTCAATCCTTCCTCAGTGCTCCAAACATGTGTTTTTCACTTAAGGATGGTGTTTCTACAGGTGGGTGTCATCTCTCCTGAAGATGGAGGCTTAATGATGTTTTTATAGCCTAAAAATCCTAGGTTTAATGAAGCCTTGCAGATTGCTTCGGATTACAGTTCCCACATCTATGGGAATCTACATAATTCCTAAGAGAGTGGGAATTGCATACAGATGCACTCCTCATTTTTTCTATGATTTCACAAGTCCGTGGGAATTTGCATGATTCCCACGAACGTGGGAATTTATCCCAGATGAACTCTTCTTGTCTTCTTTCTTTGATCTTTTGTTCAACCTTCAAGTTGCTCCCTCTTCCTTCTTACACAAAAATAATCAATTCTTACCCTCAATTAACATCAAACACACAAGAAACATACAAAATGAATCCTAAACTTGAACAATAAACAACAATTATGCTAGCAATTACCTATAAAGACATATCCTAATGCACACCTATCAACATCCCCACACTTGAATCTTTGCTTGTCCTCAAGAAAAATAAATACAACCACTCAATTTTACCATTTCATTTTCATATAGATCAAAACATACAATCCCTCAAATTCAAACCAACTCAAATATGAAGTTAATATACATATCATGACTACTTTTTCATTGGTGTACATAAGCAAACTCATAATTGACACAATCACTCAAAGATAAATAAAGATGCATAAATGAATCTTCCTCACGGTTTTCACTCATTTCACTCAAGTGTTTAAGGGTTAGTGTTTTACTCAAACTTCCTATAGGAAACTACGCTATCATAGGTTTGTTAATACACCAATTCTCCTCTACAATGATTGCATGCATAAATAGATCAAAAGGACTTGCTTAGGGTTGTAATGTGGTAAGGCTTAAGGTGGGTAAAAAGGGTACAGGGTTTAACACAAGCATTCGTAAAGTAATAAGTGGACGAAGGAATAACAAAACATAATTCTAAGATATATAAGTATAAATATACTACTACTCTGCACTTATTGATGCTACTAAAATGTTCTTCCTTTTTTTCTTTTCTTTCCTTTTTCTCTTTTCTTTTTTTTCCCTTTTTTCATTCAAATGGAAGAAACAATGAACAAAATAGCAACTAAATACAATGTGATTCAAGAGTATCACTCAACTTATCTCGAAAAAAATTTTGTAGCAAAAATCCAAACTAATATATTACTTAATACTCTACTAAGCTTGTGGATGGGGTTTTGGATTTTAAAATGTGGGGTGTTTTCAAGAAACAAAATGGTTAAGGCTTAAGGGGGTAGGTAGCAAGGGATAATAATAAAAGGTAGGTCATTTAAGCCAAAGGTTAATACAAAAAAGGCCTTAATCATCTCTATTAAGCATGCATCTAGTAGAATCAAACCGATTTAAAGTAAGTTTTGAAGGTAATAGCATAAGGAAGCATCACACAAATAAAGAAATAAAATGACTATAGATGGAGTCATATAGGCTTAATCCTCACATTAGCTCAAATGAAAATTCATTATGCATCTCTACATTACCTCATTGTTCAAGTGTCAAATTGTAAGTAAGCTTATGTAACCAACTACTTTTCATCACTCAACATGCTTCATTCTCTACTTAAGTAAGCTAATATGAGTTTAAGCATGCATTCAATCTCATTCCAACTAGCATGATAGAGTATCATGGAAAAAAAATCAAAATGATTCAAGTGTGATTCCATTGCTTAACATAAAACAACATAAAACAATCTAATATGCCTAAAACATGCATCCTATTTAACAGGATGCATACACTAACTAAAACAAACTAAAACAAACTAAAACAATATAATTAACAAAGCAAATGTCACCTTCCCACACTTAGAGAACACATTATCCTCAATGTGACAAGGCAACCATAAAATAAGATAAAATGACATCAAACCAAACAAAAAGACATCAAACCAATCAAAAGACATCAAACCAAACAAAACACATTAAACCAAACATAATAAATAAAATAATGTAAAAAGTTTAGGGTAAGAAAGCTCGTGGAGATTGAGGTGGCGAAGGCATTGGAGAAGGGACTTCAATATTATTCTTCTAAATGAACTTGAGGAATTTCTTCTTCATGTACCATTGCTCCTTGTGCACTTGTCTCATCTGAGTGCTGAGCTCATTAATTTGCAACGTCATTTGTTGATGATTAGAGGCCATCTAATCGAAGATTTGCTGGAATCTGTTGATTTCTGTTACTACAGTTGGCTCCTCTTCCACAGCTTCTTCTTGTGGCTCTAGGGGCGCCAGAGATGTGGATGGCTAAGAAGTGACTTCATCCTTTCCCTTCCTATTCTTAACGGCTGTGCGCATCTAAAGATTTCGGAGCTCCATAGAATGGGGCTCCAAAATTTTAGAGCGCCTCAAATAAAGGACATCAAAAACATCATATCTAGTCATACGTACACTATCCACATCAAGATTATAATATAAAGCCAAATCAATAACAATATATGACATGCCAAAATAAAAGCTCTTCTTATTAACACAACTCACAATAGATCGAAAAATCCAATAAGGCGTATTTATTTTGATTTTACGATCTATGCACCAAAGGAAGAAAAGTTCCTTAGCCGAGTACTTATCACTTTCAGTTTTGCTAAAAACCATTAAGCATATAAACTTATGAAGAAGTAAGTGCTCAGTGCTACAAATTAAAGTACTTGGTGCATTCCTAGAGTCAAAATTGGTTTCACCAGTTAGAATTTTCCAATAATCATCCACATAAAAGTCATCCTGATCATCCAAAACTTTAATGTTCGAGAAATCAAAAAGTGCATGAATGATATTATAATCAAGTTTATAAGCATGGCCACCTATCCTAAACCAAAATGTATCCATTTTATGATTGTAGCACACTGTGGTGAAAAATTCAACAGTCATTATAGGATATATCGGCACCTCACAACGAATTAACTGACCCCAATCAATATTCGCAACTAATTTCTCAATGTTTCTCCTTAATCCTAGATTTTCTAACAACTCAAGATCAAAGTATCCAGGAGACATTAATTCTCTATCCTTAAAGTCACGATATCGCGTACCTTCGTCTTTCAAAAAAATAAGGAATGAGGCACGAAAAGTGGTCTCCATATCTGATTTAACTTCTCTAGAGACTTGAAGGTGCAATTCATCGGTTAGTCTATGGGCTGCTTGCTTCTTTGGAGCTATTATGAGAGAATAATCTGCAAAAATAATAAAAAGAGAAAGAGAGAGAAATCTTACCAAATCCTCATATTCTTGAGTGACTAATATGAAATAAGTGTAAAGGAATGAAAAATTGATGGAAGAAGTGAAGAAAATACCAAGATTTAAGTGAAAGATGAAGGATTGGAGAGGTTGGGAGAGTGGGTTTCATGTTTTCTAGAAAGAGATGGTGTGAAAATTTGAAGAATAAAGAAAGAAGAAAAAAAGGGCGATTTTTTGGGATGGGGCTTACCACAATCATGGGAATCCCTATCATTCCCACGATCATGGGTTAACTCTCTATAAACTTTCTAGAGAGCCTTCCCATGATCATGGGAAATAACCTCATTCCCACGATCGTGGGTTAAGGCTCTAGAAACTTTCTGGATAGCCTTTCCACGATCGTGGGAAACATACCAATTCCCACGATTGTGGGTTGCTTCAATTTTTCCAACTTCTTAACCCTCTTCCAAGCCTAGCATGCATTCTCAACATTCAAACAACCTGTAAACACATCAAAATCACCCAAACAATAAGAAATTTGAAGAGAAAACAAGTTAAAACTAAAAAAATCAAAATAAATACCAAGTAATCTCAAATCAAACATAAATCACAACTAAATAAATCAAACAAACAAGTAAAACAAAAAAAATCAAAAGAAAGATAAACATCCTAAGTTAAGGTCATTAGCTTGACCATACCACATGTATCTATGAAAATATGGAAGACAGGAAAGAGATGACTTCCCTTTCTTGTGAATGTCCCTCTATACTTTGGCTTACATTTATGCCCATTGACCTTGAATGCTTCACCCTTATCATTTTCCAACTCCAAAGCTCCATGGGAAAGCACTTGAAGGATCTTGAAGGGTCCACTCTATCTTGACTTGACCTTTTAGGGAAATAACCGAAGCCGTGAATTGAATAAAAGCACCAAGTCTCCACTTTTAAACTCCTTCTTTTTGATGTGAACATCATGCCACTTTTTTGCTCTTGCTTTATACAACTTGGCATTTTCATAAGCTTCAAATCTCAACTCTTCCAATTTATTAAGTTGTAACAACCTCTTCTCACCTGCTAGCTTCCATTCCATGTTCAACTTCCTTACTACCTAATAGGCTCGATGCTTCAACTCCAATGGTAAATGACAAGCCTTGCCATACACAAGTCGATATGGTGTGGTACCTATTGGTGTTTTGAAGGCTGTCCTGTAAGCCTACAAGGTATCATCTAGCTTCAAAGTCTAATCCTTTCTTTATGTTCTCACTACCTTCTCTAAAAAAATTTTCAACTCTCTTCTCACTACCTCCATTTGGCCACTAGTTTAGGGATGGTAAGGGGTAGCCACTCTATAATGAACATTGTATCTTCTCAGAAGGTCCTCAAATGGTTTGTTGCAGAAATGGCTCCCTCCATCACTTATAATTGCTCTAGGCACCCAAATCTAGTAAAAATCTTCTCGATGAACTTTTAAACCACCTTGCCATCATTAGTTGGAGTAGCTACTACCTTAACCCCCAGGACACATAATCAACCCTAATCAATATGTAAGTGTTACCTAACGAGGATGATAATGGTCCCATGAAATCTAAGCCCCATACATCGAATATCTCCACCTCCATTATGTTTGAAAGCGACATCGCATCCCTCTTCGATATGTTGCCCACTCTTGACATCTATCACACTTTAGCTTAAAATCTCGAGCATCTTTGAACAAGGTTGGCCAATAGAATCCATACTCTAAGATTCGAGCAGCAGTCTTGTTAGCTCTATAATGCCCTGCATAAAGTGAGCTATGACATTGCGTCAAAAATTTCGGCATTTCCTTTTCAGGGATATACTTGCGAATCATACTATCAGCACATATCTTCTAAAGTATAGATTCATCGCAAATATAACGATAGCATTGAAATAAGAAGCGCTTCCTTTGTTGGTATGAATGATCAAAAGGAAGAATGCCACCTGAGAGTTAGTTTGCAATATCTGCAATCCAAGGATGAAAAGGATTATCTATCATCATTAGGGTCTCATTAGGAAAGCTCTCCTCGATTTTGCTTCTTCTTTATGGTGTCCCCTTTCAAGTCGTGATAGGTGATCCACTACAACATTTTCTACTCCCTTCTTGTCTTTAATCTCAATGTTGAACTCTTGGAGCAGGAATATCTACTGGATGAGCCTAGCCTTGGCATCTTTCTTGGCAAATAGGTAACGTAAGTTGCATGATCTATAAAAAAAATAACTTGTGAGCCTAGAAGATAAGAACAAAATTTCTCACAAGCAAATACTACTGCAAGCAATTCCTTCTCAGTAGTGGTGTAGTTCAGTTGTGCTCCCATAAAAGTCTTGCTTGCGTAATAAATAGCAAGTAACCTCTTCTCCTTCCACTGGCCAAGTATACAAGCAATACCATGGTTACTTTCATCACGCATAATCTCAAAGGGAAGAGACCAATCTGGCAATGTCAAATATGTGCTATTGTAAGTGCCTTCTTCAACCTGTTAAAAGAATCCAAACAGTCATCATCAAACACTAAAGTCATATCTTTAACTAATAAATGAGTTAAGGATCTAGCAATTAGAGAAAAATCCTTGATGAACCGTATGTAGAACCTTACATGACCAAGGAAAGCTCGAATACCTTTGATGTTTGTAGGAGGTGGTAGCTTTTCAATCACTTTAGTTTTAGCTCGATCCACTTTGATCCCCTTGCATGAGATCTTATGGGCTAATAGAATTCCCTCTTGGACTATGAACTGACACTTCTCTTCGTTTAAGACGAGATGAGACTCCTCACATCTTTGAAGTACTATATCTAAATTAAACAATCAATGATAAAAAAAATCTCCAAAGACAGAGAAATCATCCATAAATACCTACAATTCATATCCACAAATATGGCCATCATGCACCTTTGAAATGTGGCAGGTATATTGTATAAACCAAAAGGCATGCTCTAATAAGCGAAAGTCCCATAAGAACAAGTGAACGTGGTCATCTTTTGGTCTTTCGAGTATATAAACACTTGATTGTACCCTGAATATCCATCAAGAAAGTAATAAAAAGAATGACTAGTGATAGTTGTGCATTAGTCTAAGTAATTGGCATATGTGTTTTGCATAATAGTTGATTATTGTTGTAGTCTAGGATTCATGTTGTATATTTTCATTTATTTTGATTTTCATTGTTGTTCTTTTGTGTTTGATGTTAATTTAGGGTAAGAATTGATTATTTTTATGCAGGAAGAAAGATTGAGCAACTTGGAGATTAAGATAAAGATCAGAGAGAAGAAGAGAAGAGGAGACTTTCTATTGCAAAATCCCACAATCGTGGGAATCATGCCAATTTCCACGATCGTGGGAATCATGCCAATTTCCATGATATTGGGAACTATAATATGAGACATTATGCGGAACTTAATTAAAACTAGAGTTTTAAGACTACAAAAGAGAATTAAGCCTCCATAGTTGAAAGGAGGACGAAACCCTCTGTAGAAAAGAGCCTCCTTGAGTGAAGAATACAAGTTTGGAGTCTTAAGGAAGGTGAAGATTCAAGGATTATCATCAAGATTGGGAAAATAATACATCAACATCAAAAATTCCAGATTTTGACAAAAAAAGAAGTTTCTTTTTTCTATTTTCTATCAATTTTATCTTTTCTAATCTTTGTAGAATGGAATATTTGAGTGTTGGAAATGTTATGGAGACCATGATTGGCTGATTTGTTTTTAGGGATTACTTTTGAACCATTCTTGTTAAAATCCTATTTTATTGAATTAAATGAAAGTTTTCTTTGATAATTGTTGATTTTATTTCTATCTTGCAATAAATCGAGAGAGTGAGTAAGATTATTTATGTAGGATTGTACAAAGAGAGTTAGTAATTTATAGACTTGCAATCATCATATTAATTGATTAGTTAGAAGAGAGATCTCGGCTAATTCAATTAATCACCCATATGATAGTTTAATAACTGATTAAATTGGTGGAGTGATTGGGTAGGTTGAGAGATCGTTCAACTGACTTCATTTAATTTGAACAGGGACAATTAATTATGCCTTAAGAGAGGGTAGTTAATAAATTCGAAAATCTTAGGTGAGATACAATTTGATTAATAAATTAGGAGGGAGACAAAATAGGGACTAAGTGATCTCTAGTCATTAGATTCTTGAATTCCAATTTTTCCCATTTTGGTATTGTTAATTGTTCATTTTTAGTCTTTCAATTTTAATTTAATTTTCCAGATTATTTCCATTAAACAATTTCATTTCTTAAACAAAACTTGATCTAAATTAAGTGGTGTCTGGGTATCAATTCTAGTGGGATCAATATTGCTTTCTAACTACAACTCATGACCTATAGAATTGCAATTTTTGAGCATAAAACGAGTATATTGCTTTTCATAAATTACACTCAACAAGTTTTTGGCGCCGTTGTTGGGGATTGATTGTTTAACATCTTGTTTAATTTAGATTACTTTGATTTAAAAGTTTTTGATACTTTTTCTTGTGTAATTGCAGGTGCATGAACACAAAAAGTACATAATGGTGGACAAAAGTTAGTGGCGACGAATTTCACAACATCAAGAGATGCAAAAGAGAGTTAAGAAAAGCAAAGCGTCTAAATTTTTCACAAAAAGATACGGTTGAAGAAGGAGAGCAGAGAGGACCGGAGAGGAAACTGATGGATTTCATGAAATTAGGATTCAGTCCTCAAAGAGTTACAAGGTCAGTGGTTCAAGCAAACAATTTTGAGATAAAGCCAGAACTTCTTAACATATTACAAAATAGTGTGCAATTCTACGGGCTATCTAACGAGAATTTGAATGCCCACATTGCCAATTTTTTAGATATTTTTGATACTTTTCGATTCAACGAAATGTCTGACGATATAGTGAAACTGAGGTTGTTTTCTTTCATACTAAAGGATCGGGCTAAGGCGTGGTATAACTCGCTAAATTTGGGACAAATTACTACTTGGGAGCAGCTTGCCCCAGCATTTCTCGCGAAGTACTTTATGTTGACCAAGACGACGAGGATAATCAAGGAGATTATAAATTTCCAGCAAAGTGATGGGGAATCTCTCCATAAAGCTTAAAGAATTGCAAAGAAGTTATCCCCATCATAACCTTCCGAGGGAGTTCCTGCTGTAGACATTTTATAATGGCGTGAATTTAAGCACGAAAGGAATGATTGATACACCAACTAGAGGTTCATTAATGAGGAAAATTGTAGAAGCAGCTCATGATCATTTGGAGGAGTTGGCGAGCAATAGCTGCATGTGGCTTAACAAGAGGAGCAGACAGGGGCAGAAGGAACAAAAAGGTATGGTACCAATTGAATAAGTTACTGCTTTGTAGGCTCAAATTATGGCTCTTATAAAGCAGCTGAATAATATGCAAGGAGCATCTGCCTCTATAGCTAAGGTGATGTAAGTGTAATGTGAGCTGTGTGGATAGAATAACCATGGCTTAGTCGAGTATTTTCTGTTAGGAGCTGGTGGTACCGAACAGGTAAGTTATTTGGGCCAATAGCAGCAAGGTAATAATCCTTATTCCAACATTTATAATCCGAGGCAGAAAACCTAAATTTTTCTTAAAGTAATAACAATGCAGGTAGCCAAGCGGGATCACGAGGACCTCTAGGATTTTAGCAAGACCAAATCGGATTGATAGAGAGCAAGATGGACAAGATGATGGAGGTCTTGGGGTCCAAACTAGTAGCTCAAGAGGAGAATCAAAAGAGGATGTTTGCCAGCTAGGAGGAAAGTCAGAAAAGGATGGAAGTGAAATTCCACCAGATTGTTAAGAACCACGCATCATCCATCCACAATTTGGAGGTTCATGTAAGTCAACTTGTTAACACTTTATCTTCTAGAAATGCAGGTAGCCTACCGAGCAACACCGAAGTCAACCTAAAGGGAAGGATCATGGCCATCACATAAACTAAGGAAAGGGAAGGTGAGCTTGAGAAGGAAAACGGAGCCAAGAGAGAAGTAAAAATAGATTTGGACGCCCTTTTAAGTGAGCTAGCAAGTGAGCTGATCAAGGAGCCTCAACCTGGAATTCTGTATCCCATCTTTACTCAGAGGAAGTCAAGTTCAAATAGAGCAATGAAGAACTATAAAGAGGTTAAGTCAAGAAAATTAAGGACATAACGAATCAGCTCCGAATAGAGCTCACAGTCAAAGAACAAGTAAAGAAAGAGACGAAGGAGCACACAACAGGAGGCAATCCTACCGCAGCATAAAAGAAAGAAGACCTATGGGACTTTTTCATTCCTTGTAGTATAAATAAAGTTAGCATAGCTAGGGCATTTGCAAATCTGGGAGCTAGTATCAATATGATGCCCTACACTTTTAGTCAGAAGTTGGGTTTACGAGAGCCTGAGGCCACTAAGATATTGGTGAAAACGGCTAATAAAACAGTGCATCAGCTAAAGGGGATCATCAATAACGTGCAGGTACAGATTGGTAGATTTATCTTCCCTACAAACTGGATATTGGAGAAGATGTGGAAACTCTGATGGTTCTTGGGTGACTGTTTCTGGCTACTTCTCGTTCGATCATTGACATGGATGGGGGAAAATTAATATTGAGAGTCTGAAAGAAGCAATTAACTTTCAAGGTGTCCAAGAAAGACTATCATTCTCGTTTACTCCCAATAGATATCAAAGAACTTGAAACCCAAGATGGATGGGAAGATATTGAGGACCTTAGAAGTGTGTTCAGAAAGAAACAATCGCGTAGGAGAAGGCAAAGGAAGGAAAACCATAAGGAAGGTGGAAACCATACCAGGGTAGCTCAAGTGGAGAGCTTGAGATCAGTTTCTGCACTATCACCGCA
This sequence comes from Erythroxylum baracoense, assembly GCA_025629805.1. NCBI lineage: Eukaryota > Viridiplantae > Streptophyta > Magnoliopsida > Malpighiales > Erythroxylaceae > Erythroxylum > Erythroxylum baracoense. Next base: position 8,485 of record JAOTAY010052458.1, on the reverse strand, counting down.
CCATTTATTTGAGCCACTATGAGAAAAATAGAGAGTCGAGCTACTGACGTTAATAGAAGTAATTTATGGGAGGGAACCTACAAGATTTTATTTTCTTTTGATTATCTTTGTTTATTTGTTTACTTGATCTATTCAGTTATGATCATGTTTAATTTGAATTCGATTGATGTTTATTTAGATTTCGTTTAAATTTTAACTTGTTTTCTTTTTGAAATTCTTGTTGAAAATATTAATTTGATGTGTTTGTAGGTTTTGGGATTATAGAGCATACATGTTAAGCTTGGAAGAAGATTTAAAAGTAGAAGATTCACCCTATCCCACGATCGTGGGAATGGGAGTGTTTTGTGGGATTGGGAGTGCTTCCCACGATTGTGGGAAGTCTCTCTAGAAAGTTTCTAAAGAGAAAACCCACGATTGTGGGAATGGAGGTGATTCCCACAATCATGGGAAATCTTTGAAAAAACTTTTTGGAGAGAAATCCCACGATCGTGGGAATGATAGGAATTCCCAAGATGGAAAATTTAAATTTCCCTTGCCCTTTTTTTCTTTCATTCACCTTTAAAATTTTCATACCTTCTCTCTCTAACCCACGAAAACTCTCCTCCCACTCTCTAAAATTTTTCATTTCCTCTAGATTTTTGGTATTTTCGTCTTCTCTTTTCATTAATCTTACAATATTTTACTCTTCTCATGCATTAATCATTCAAAAACACAAGGATTTGGGTAAGATTTTTCACTCTCTCTCTAGAATACGAGTTCACCTCTCTTTCTCTTATTTTGCAGGTTTTAATCTTCCAATAGAACCCAAGAAGATGGTAGCTCAAAAATTGACTAATGAACTGCACCTTCAAGTTTGTGGTGAAGGTAAGCCCGATTTAGTGGTAGCTTATTGTGCTCCATTCCCAATTTATTTGAAAGAAGAAGGCACACATTTTTTAGACCTTAGGGACAAAGAATTAGTCACTCCTCGGTATTTTGATTTTGAATTGTTAGAAACCATAGGAGTGAGGCAAAAAATTGAGCAACTAGTTACGAATGTAGGTTGGAATAGGGTCATTCGGTGTGACGTGCCTATTTACCCTACAATGACTATAGAGTTTTTCACTATAGTCCGCTATAACCCTAAAATGGATGTTTTCTAGTTTAGGTTAGCTGGAAATGTTCTTAAACTTGATTATCATATCATACGTGAAATTTTCAATTTGTCTAATACAAAAATTCTAAATGATCATGCTGATTTTGATATCGATAATTATTGGAAAACTCTAATGGATGAAGAACATTTTGACTCTTGTAATGCACCAACTTCTTTAATCCGTAATGTCGAACATTTACTTTTTCACAAATTTATGTGTTTAACTATGTTTTATAAAACTAAAAGTAACAAATGCTCGGCCAAAGAACTTTTCTTTTAGTGGTACGTGGATCAAAAAATAAAAATCAATACTTCTTATAGGATTTTTTGAATGATAGTGAGTGTTGCAAATAAAAAGAGCTCATATTTTTGGATGTCTCATATTGCTTCTGCTTTGGGTTTGTTTTATAACTTTAATGTTAAAAATGTGTGCAAAACTCAATACGATATGTTTGACATATCTTAATTGAGGTGCTATGTGATTTTGGAGTTCCATTCTATGAAACTCCGAAATCCTGAGACGCATACTGCAATGAAGAACAGGAGGGGCAAAGAGTTAGTTGCTTCCTGACCCTCCACATGCTGAGCAATCCTGAAGCCTGAAGAAGAAGCAACGTAGGAGGAACTAAGTGCACCAGCAGAGGTTGACCGATTTCAATAAATCCTTGACCAGATGGCCTCCAACCAGTAACAAATGACATCCCAAATCGACAAGCTTGGCACCCAAATGTGCAAGTCCACAAAGACCAATGTTACTTGAAGAATAAGTTCCTCAAATTATTTTAGAGGAACAATTTTGAAGCTCCTTCACCAACATTGTCGGCACCATCATCTCCATAAGCTTTTCTTACCCCTTTACTTTTAATTTGTGTCATTTTCTTTTGTTTGGTTTCATGTCAATTTCTTTTGTTTTATTTGCTGTTATTTTTGTTTGGTTTGCTGTCATTTTTTGTTTGGTTTGATGTCATTTGTTTGTTTCAATTTCTTTTAGTTGTTTTCATTTCTTTTGTTTGGTTTGATGTCATTTTCCCTTATTTGATGGTTGACTTGTCACATTGAGGGCAATGTTATCTTTAAGTGTGGAAAGGTGGCATTGACTTCCTCAATTGCATTGTTTTCATTTTCTTAATAGGATGCATGCTTAGCCATATCATGTGTTTTGTGTTAGCAATGAAATCGCACTTGAATTATTCTGATGGATATTACCCTGAGATTATGTCATGCTAGTTAGAATGAGATTGAATGCATGGTTAAACTTATATTAGGCTACTTGAGTAGAAAGTGAACCATGTTGAGTGATGAAAAGTAGTTGGTTACATAAGTTTATTCACAAATTGACATTTGAGCAATGAGGTAATGTAGAGATGCATAATGAGTTTTCAATTGAGCAGCCAGTGTGAGGATTGAGTCCATATGACTCCATCCATATTCATTATATTTCTTAGTTGAGTGATAATTCCTTAGGTTATTACTTTCAGAAATTGCTTTGAATCAGTTTAAGTCTACTGGATGCATGCTTAATAGAGATTATTAAGGACCTTTTTGCGTTACTTTTGGCTTAAATGACCTACCCGTTTATTATCCCTTACTAACCCCATTAAGCCTTAACCTTTGTTTCTTGAAAACGCCCAAAATTTTAAATCCTTAAACCCCATTAACCTACCCATTTATAAGCGTAGTTGAGTATTAAGTAATACATTAGTTGGGATTGTTGTGAAAATTTTTACTGAGATGATTTAAGGATATTTCTGCCTATGGAACACATTTTATATAGTCTACTATTTTATTCAAAGTTCTTCCATGTATTGAGAAAAAGCCAAAATGTCAAAAAGAAAAAGGGAAGAACACTTAAGTAGCATAAATAAGTGCAGAATATTAGTTACATTTGTATATCTCAGAGCTATGTTTTATTATCCCTTTTTACCTACTTTTTACTTTACAAATGCTTGTGTTAATTTTTTCCCTCTTTACCCCTCTTTACCCACCTTAACCTTTACCACATTACAACCCTAAACAAGTCCTTTTGATCTATTTATGCGTGCAATCATTGTAGAGGAGAATTGGTGTATTAGCAAGTCTATAGCACTGTAGTTTCCTATAGGAAGTTTGAGCGAAACATTAACCATCAAACACTTAAGAGAAATGAATGAAAACCATGAGGAAGAGTCATTTTGCATCTATACTTATCTTTGACTGAAAGTGCCAATTGTTGAGTTTGTTTATGTACACCAATGAAAAAGTAGTCATGATATGTTCAGTAACTTAATACTTAAGGTAGCTTAAATTTGAGAGATTGTATGCTTTGATCCTTGTGAAAATGAAGTGATAGAATTAATTAGTTGTAATTATTTTGCTTGAGGACAAGCAAAGATTTAAGTATGGGGATGTTGATAGTTGTGAACTAATCTATGTTTTTCTAAGTAATTAGCATATGTTTCTTGAATAATAGTTGATTATTGTTGTAGTTTAGGATTCACTTTGTATATTTTCATTTAGTTTGATTTTCATTGTTGTTCTTTTTGGTTTGATGTTAATTTAGGGTAAGAATTGATTATTTTCATTTAAGAAGGAAGATTAAGCAACTTGGAGATTAAGCCAGAGATCAAAGAGGAGAAGAGAAGAGGAGACTTTCTATTACAAAATCCCATGATCGTGGGAATTATAATTTGAGACATTATGCAGGGCTTAATTAAAATTAAGGTTTTTGGACTATAAAAGAGAATTAAGCCTCTATGGTTAAAAGGGGGACGAAACCCTCTGTAGAAAAGAGCCTCCTTGAGTGAGGAATACAAGTTTAGAGTCTTAAGAAAGGCGAAGATTCAAGGATTATCATCAAGATTGGGAAAATAGTAAATCAACATAAAAAATTCCATATTTTGGCAAAAAAGAGAAGGAGTTTCTTTATTCAATTTTCTATCAATTTTATCTTTTCTAATCTTTGTGGAATGGAATATTTGAGTGTTGGTGATGTTATGGAGACCATGATTGGTTGATTTGTTTTTAGGGATTGCTTTTAAACTATTATTATTAAACTCCTATTTTATTGAATTGAATGAAAGTTGTCTTTGATGATGGTTGATTTTATTTCTATCTTAGAATAAATCGAGAAAGTGAGTAAGATCATTTGTGTAGGATTATACAGCAAAAGTTGGCAATCTATAGACTTGCAATCATCACGTTAATTGATTAGTTAGAAGAGAGATCTCAGCTAATTCAATTGATCACCCATAGGATAGTTTAATAACTGGTTAAATTGGTGGAGTGATTGGGTAGGATGAGAGATCGTTCAATTGACTTCATTTAATTTGAATAAGGACAATTAATTACACCTTGAGAGATGGTAGTTAATGCATTCGAAAATCTTAGGTGAGACATAATTTTATTAATAAATTAGGAGGGACATAAAATAGGGAGAAACTGATCCTTAGTCGTTAGATTATTGGATTCCAATTTTTTGCATTTTGGTATTGTTAATTGTTCATTATTAGTCTTTCAATTTTAATTTAATTTTCTAGATTATTTCCATTAAACAATTTCATTTCTTAAATAAAGCTTGATCTAAATTAAGTAGTTTCTGGGTATCAATCCCTGTGGGATCGATATTTGCTTTCTAACTACAAGTCACGACCTATACATTTGCCATTTTTGAGCGTAAAACGAGTAGATTGTTTTGCATAAATTACACTCAACAACCAGCCACCCTCACAATCATTTGGTCCACTAAAGGTAAAGGGAAATGATCTTTCTTGGTAGCCAAATTTAGCTTCTTATAGTCAATACACACTCGCCAACCTATGATGGTCCTAGTAGAAATCTTTTCACCTCTTTCATTCTTTATGACTATCATGCCACCCTTCTAAGGCACACACTGTACTAGACTCACCCACTCACTATGTAAATAATCCCCGCATCTAACAGCTTCACTATCTCCTTCTTCACATCCTCTTATATGTTTGGATTTAACCTTCTCTGTCTTTCCCTCACAGTTTTACATCCTTCTTCTAGGTTAATCCTATGCATCACCACATTGGAGCTAATCCCTTTTATATAAAAAATTTGCCACCTCATGGCTCCATCCTCTTCTAAATGGTCTCCCCCACTTTCTCTTCTTGCTCACTATCCAATCGATTAGAGAAATGATGGGTAGAGTATGGTTCTTACCTGAAAAGGTGTATGTCAAATGGGAAGGTAAGGGTTTAAGCTCTAAAGTGGGGGGCTTAACAATTGAAGGTGGTGTGGGTGTATCTATTCTCTCCAACTTTTCTAGACGAGCTTCCTCCTGTAATTTTTCTTCTTTCACACTCTCATCGCTATGCACTTCATTATTTTCATCAACTTCCTTTTCATCCTTCTTCACACACTTATCCACAACATCAATTTTCATACACACACTACCATCCATCGGTTTCTTCAAAGATTTTGACATACTAAATTCAACCTGCTCATCACTAATTCTCAACAGAAGTTTCCCTTTATACATATCAACTAATGCCCTACCAGTATTCATAAAGGGCCTACCCAAAATCAGTGGACAATTTCTATCAGCTTCAAAATCCAACACAACAAAATTAACATGAATAATAAATTTGTCCATTTTTATCAATACATCTTCTACAACTACAAATGGCCTCTTGATGGATCAATCCGAAAGTTGAATTAGCATGGATGTTGAATGGACCTCTCTTAGTCCCAATTTCCTGAAAACAGACAAAGGCATCAAGTTAATACTTGCACCTAAATCACATAAGCATTTAGAAAATTCAAAATCACTAACAACACATGAAATAGTAAGACTCCCTGGATCTTTTAGTTTTGAAGGCATTTGGCTTGATATGATCAAACTATAATTTTTCATCAAAGTTACCGTCTAATTATCCTCCCAGGTGTGTTTGTGTGTGAGTATGTCCTTAAGAAACTTCGTGTACTTAGGCATGCACTCTAGGGCTTCCACCAATGACAAATTACTCTGCAGCTTCTTCAATTTCTTCAATAACTTAGAAAACTGAGTGTCCAATTGATATTGTCTCACCTTTTGTAGATACAGAAGCTTAGGCTTGTAGGGTGGTGGTGGTACACAGGGCCTTTCTTCTTTCTCTGCTTCTATCTCCTTTCCTTTTTTTTGGCTATCCTTTTACACACTTAGTTCCTCCACTTGCTTGCCACTTCGAAGTGTAATAGCCTTGAGTTGTTCCCTTAGGTTGACCTCAGTATTGCTCGGTAGATTACCCGCACTTCTAGAAGATAAAGTATTAGCAAGTTGACCTACCTGAACCTCGAAATTATGGATGGATAAGGCATGGTTCTTCACAATCTGATCAAACTATGCCTCCATCCTCTTTTGACTTTCCTTATGGCTGGCAAACATCCTCTTCTAGTTCTCTTCTTAAGTTGCCAGTTTGGACCCCAAAACATCCATTAATTTGTCCATTTTTCTCTCTATAGATTCAAGTCGATCTTGCTGAAATCCAGGAGGTCCTTATGGTCTTACTTGGCCACCGGTATTGTTAGTACTCTAAGAAAAATTCGAGTGGTTTTTTCACCCCGGATTATAAGTGCTAGAGTAAGGATTATTACCTCTTTGTGATTGGCCCAAGTAATTTACTTGCTCTGTACCACTGTGGGTCCCAACAAAAAACATTCAGTTAAGCCATGGTTGTTTTGCCCACATAGCTCACACTGTACTTGCATCACTTTGGCTGTAGATGAAGCTGCTCCTTGCGTGTTCCTCAACTACTTGGTAAGGGTTGTGATCTGTGCCTGCAAAGTTGTGGAGTCAATTGATATCATACCTTTTTTCTCCTTCCGCCTCTGTCAACTCCTCTCACTTGACCACATACAATTATTGCTCGCCAATTCCTCCAGAAGGTCATGAGCTACATCAATAGTAATTCTCATCAAAGAACCTTCAACAACTGCATCTATGGTTCCTCTCATGCTCTGATTTACACCATTGTAGAATGTCTACAGCAAGAACTCCCTCGGAAGGTTATAGTGGGGACAACTTCTCTGTAATTCTTTAAACCTCTCTCAGGCTTTATATAGAGACTCCCCATCACTCTGTTGAAAGTTTATGATCACCTTTATCATTCTTATTGTCTTGGTCAACGGGAAGTATTTCGCAAGAAATGTTTGGGCTAGCTACTCCCAAGTAGTGATTTGCCCTGAATTTAACGGGTTGTACCATGCCTTCACCCTATCTCTTAAAGTAAAAGAAAATAGTCTTAGCTTTATGGCATCGTCGGATACCCCATTGAATTGGAAGGTGTTGCAGATCTCTAAAAAATTTGCAATATGGGCATTGGGTTCTTTATTGGACAGCCTGTAAAATTACACAATACTCTGAAGTATGTTGAGGAGTGCCGACTTGATCTAGAAATTATTGGCTTGAATCACTGGCCATGCAACTCCTTGAGGACTAAAACTTGACCTTATAAATTCCATCAATGTCCTCTTAGTTACTCTTTGCTCTCCTTCTTCAGCCATATTTCTTTGTATAATATCTCGACGTTTCGCTCTTCTTAACTCTCGTTCATTTCTTGTGATATCAGATAACTCTTTGTCGCTAAATTCTGTCGACCTTCGTGTGCTCCTCGTGTTCATGCACCTGCAAATATACAAGGAAAAGTATCAAAAACTCTTAAATCAAAGTAACCTAAACTAAAAAAGATGCTAAACAAATAATCCCTGGCAATGATAACAAAAACTTGTTGATTGCAAAACAAAATGCTAGTTTTAAGCTCAAAATCACAAGTATACAGATCGTGACTTTTAGTAATAAGTGGATATCGATCCCACAAGGATTGTGCTTAGGCACCACTTAATTAAGATTAATCTTTTTTTAAGAACCAATTTTTTATGGAAATAAATTGGAAAATTAAATTAAATTAAACAACTAACAAAACACAAATGATAACTCAAAAATGCAGAAACTTGGAATTCAAGATTTTCACAACTAAAGATCACTTTTTTCCTATTTTTTCTCCCTCCTATTTTGGTAATCGAATTGTACCTCACCTCCGATGTCCTAATGTATTAACTACCCTCTCTCAAGGTGTAATTAATTGTCCATAGTGAAATCACATAGAGATGATTAAGCAATCTCTCAATCTACAAAATCAATCCACTGATTTAACTAGTTATGAAGTTATCCTACTGGTGATCAATTAAATTAGCCAAGATCTCTCTCTAACTAATCAATTAACTTGATTAATGTAGGTCCATAGAGTGCCAATTCTCATTATAGAACCCTACACAAATAACCCAACTCAATCTGAGGTATAATTTCACCATTCATCAAAAGCTTCATTTATTCAAATCAACAAAATAAGAGTTCAACAAGAAGTTCAAAAG
>JAOTAY010052447.1:0-19685 GCA_025629805.1 Erythroxylum baracoense | reverse complement strand
CATGTGTTTTCTTGCATAATTGTTGATTATTGTTGTAGTTTAGGATTCATTTTGTATGTTTTCGTTTAGTTTGATTTCCATTGTTGTTCTTTTATATTTGATGTTAATTTAGGGTAAGAATTAACTATTTTTGTGTAGGAAGGAAGGTGGATCAATTTGGAGATTGAGCTAGAAATCAAAGAGGAAAAGAAAAAAGGAAGTGTTCAGTGGCCAATTCCCACCATTATGGGAATCATAATCCGAGACAATATGCGGGGCTTCACTAAACTTAGGGTTATTGGACTATTTAAGAATAATCAAGCCTCCATCTTCAAGGGAGACAAAACCCTTCTGTAAAAACACCATCCTTGAGTGAAGAACACATGTTTGGAGCCTTGAGGAAGGATTGAAGTAAAGGATCATCATCAAGATTGGGGAAAATAACATATTAACATCCAAGATTCTAGATTTTGGCAAAGAAGAGAAGAAGTTCCTTTTATCCAATTTTCTGTGTTTGTCTTTCTTCTATTCTTTGTAAAATGCTTTATTTGAATGTTGATGATGTTATAGTGACCATGTTAGGTTGATTTAGTTTTAGAGATTACTTTTGAACTATTTTGTTAGAACTCTTATTTTATTAAATTGAATGAAGTTGTCTTTGATGATTGTTGATTTTATTGGTTATCTTACAACAAATCGAGAGATTGAATAAGATAAATTTATGTAGGATTGTACAGCGAGAGTTAGCGATCTATAGCTTAGCAATCATCACATTAATTGAATAGTTAGAAGAGAGATCTCGGCTAGTTAGATGATCACCCATAAGATAGTTTAATAACTAGTTGAATCGGTAGAGTCATTGGGTAGGTTAAGAGATCGTCCAATTAATTCCCTTTAATTTGATTAGGGACAATTAATTACACCTTGAGAGAGGATAATTAATACATTCAGAAATCTTAGGTGAGATATAATTCAATTAATAAAATAAGAGGGAGATAAAATAGGGAAAAAGTAATCTCTACTATTTAGATTCTTAAGTTTCGATTTTTCTACATATTGGTATTGTTCAGTGTTTGTTATTAGTCTTTTGATTTTAATTTAATTTTTTAGATTATTTGCATTAAATAATTTCATTTCTTAACCAAAGTCTTATCTAAATTAAGTGGTGTCTGGGCATCAATCCCTGTGGGATCAAAATTTTCTCTTTTTAACTACAAGTCATGACCCGTTCACTTGCGATTTTTGAGTGTAAAACAAATAGATAGGTTTTACCATCAATAAGTTTTCGGCGCCATTGTCAGGGACTGATTGTTTAGCATCTATTTTAATTTAGATTACTTTGATTTAAGAATTTTAATACTTTTCTTTGTGTAATTGTAGGTATATGAACGCAAGGAGCACCCGAAGAATGAAAGAAGTTAGTGAAGACAAATTTCTCGACATCAAGAGACACGAAAGAGAGTTAATAAGGGCAAAGTGTCTAGACTTTTCATAGCAAGATATGGGAGAGTAAGGAGGACTGGAGGGGACTTTGATGGATTTCATGCGATCAGGTTTTAGTCCTCAAGGAGTAGTGAGACTGGTGGTCTAAGAAAATAATTTCAGGATAAAGCTGACACTCCTTAACATCCTATAAAATAGTGTTCAGTTCTATGGGCCATCCAACGAGGATCTGAATGCCCACATCTTAAATTTCTTAAAGATCTGTGACACATTTTGATTCAACAGAATGTCTGATGATGTGGTGAAGATGAGATTATTTTCATTCACGCTGAAAGATAGAACTAAAGCGTGGTACAACTTATTAAATCTAGGCCAGATTATGACTTGAGAGTAGCTTGCCTAAGCATTCCATGCCAAGTATTTCTTATTAACGAAGACGACGAGGATTATTAAGGAGATTACAATTTTCCAGCAAAACGACAAGGAATCTCTCTATGAAGCTTGGGAAAGATTTAAAGAACTTCAGAGAAGTTGTCCCCATCATAACCTGCCGAGGGAGTTCCTACTTTAAACATTCTATAATGGAGTGAATCCAAGCACTAGAGGAACCATCGAAGCAACAGCAGGAGGTTCATCAATGAGGAAAACTGTGGAAAGCTCATGATCTGTTGGAGGAGTTGGCAAGCAATAACTGCATGTGGTTGAGCGAGAGAAGCAAACAAGGACAGAAGGAACAGAAAGGTATGATACTTATTGGCTCGATTATTGCTTTGCAGGCTCACATCACGGCTCTTACAAAGTAGCTAAACAACATGCAAGGAGCATCTACCTTGACAGCTAAGGTGATATAAGTTCAGTGTGAGTTATGTGGGCAGAGCAACCATGATTCAGCGGAGTGTTTTCTATTAAAAGCTGGTGGTACTGAAAAGGTAAGTTACCTGGGCCAGCCACAGAAAGGTAATAATCCGTATTCTAATACCTATAATCCGGGGTGGTGAAACCATCCAAAATTTTCTTAGAGTAATAATAAAGCAGGTGGCCAGCAAAGATCACAAGGACCACCAAATTTTTAACAAGATCGAATCGTAGCGATGAAAAGCAAAATGGAAAAGATGATGGAAGTGTTGGGGTCTAAATTGGTAGCTTAAGAGGAGAATTAAAAAAAGATGTTTGCAAGCCAGGAAGAGAATCAGAAGATGATGGAAGCGAAATTCAACCAAAATTTGAAGAATCATACATCTTCCATCAATAATGTGGAGGTTCAGGTAGGGCAACTCGCTAATGTGTTATCTTCTTGAAATGTAGGTAGCCTACCAAGCAACACCGAAATTAATCTGAAGGAAAGAATCATAGCCATACTCGGATAAAGAAAATGGATAGTGAGAATGAGGAGCAAAATGGAGCTAAGAGAGAAGGGCAACCTGTTGTGGAAGTCTTTGTTATTATTGAAGTCTTTCTAAGTGAACTAGCAAGTGAGCTGATGAAGGACCTTCAACTGGGACTTTCACATCATATCTTTGCTCAACAGAAGTCATCTCCAAGTGGAGCAACAAGGAGTTCTAAGGAGGTTGAGCTAAGCAAGATCACGGACATAACGAATCAACTTCAAACAAAGCTCACGTTAAAGGAACCGGTAGAGAAAAAAATCATCAAGTACATATTAGAAGAAATTCCACTCATAACATAAAAGAAAGAAGACTCAGGGGATTTATTCGTTTTGTGCAGTATAAATGGGATCGAGATAGCTAAGGCATTTTCAGATTTAGGAGCTGGTATCAATATGATGCCTTACTCATTCAGTTAGAAGCTAAATTTAGGAGAGCCAGAGCCCACTAAGACATTGGTGAAAACATCCGACAGAACGATACACTTGCCGAAAAGAATCATTAAGAATGTGCAAATACAGATTGAAAAGTTCTTTTTTCCTGTAGATTTCTACATACTGGATATTGGAGAAGACAAGGAAACCCCGATGGATATTGGACAACCATTTCTGGCTAATGCTCGTTCGATCATTGATGTTGATGGGGGCGAATTAATACTAAAAGTAGGACAGGAGCAGTTAACATTCAAGGTATTGAAGAAAAATTATCGCACTCCTTCACTGCCAACGGACATCAAAGAACCTTAACCCCAAGGTGGATAGGAAGATATTGAGGACCTTAAGAATACATGTAAGAAGAAATGATCGCGCAGGAGAAGACATAGGAAGGAAAACAACAAGGATGGTGGAGTACGTACGAGGGTGGCTCATCTACAGAGCTTTAGATTAGTTTTCACACTACTACCGTACTAGTCATTTAAGCCGCCATGAGCATCAAGGAGAGTCGAGTTACTGACGCTAAAGAAGCGCTGCATGGGAGGCAACCTATAGATGTTTAATTTCTTTTGATTGTTTGTGTCTATATGTTCATTGGATTTCTTTAATTATGATCATGTTTGAATTAAGTTTGATTGATGTTAATGTGGTTTTTATTAGAATTTCAATTTTTTCTTTTCAAAATTCTTGTTGATGATATTAATTTGATGTGTTTGTAGGTTATGGGATCATAAAGAAGTAATATTAAGATTGGAAGAAGGTTCGGAATTGTGAGAATCACTAATTCCCACGATCGTGGGAATTGTAGTGATTTACTACATAGTTTGGTAGCTAGGAATTTATTATTTGGTACTTAGTGATAGGCTATCATAGGGCCAATTCCTTAAGGGAAGAAAAGGTCACTTCCTATTCATTTCAGTTTGAGATTTTGAAGGCAAAAATCCAATAGTTAATCATTAAATAGTAAACTTAATGAAGGCATATTAGGATTCTAGATGAGAGATCACAATCCTAAGGTATGCTGTTGCAACGTAGGATGTTGAGTATGTCGATAAAAATTTGTTAAAGGTGCAAGAGTCCTAAGTTTTTTTATGGCAAACAGAGTGCCAAGGAGCTCAAAAATCTTTTGACGTACATAGAGCAATAATTTACAGAAACAAAGTTTTTCAATTCAAAGAAGGTGTTGATCATAACTGTGTATATAATGGAGGATGCAAAGTTGTGGTAGAAAACAGGAACCGCCAATGACATCACTACAGTTAGACCTCTCATTGACACTTAGGAGAAGATAAAGAATAAGCTAACAAACCAGTTCCTCCATAATAAAACTTCATGACTTGTGAGGGGAGCTTTAAAGAATTTAAAGCAAGACTGTTTGGTGCAAAAGCATGTTAGGAAATTCACATCTTTGATGTTGAATATGCAAAACATGTTTGAGGAAGACAACTTGTTTAACTTTATAAGCGACTTACAAGGTTGGGCATAAATAGAGTTTCAGAAGAAAAACGTAAAGGACCTTCTAAGTGCGATAATAACTGTGGATGTCTGGTCGATCTCCAAATGCCACCACCAATTTAAACTAACAACAAGGGCAAAAGGAATGGTGGGAGATGGACTGACTTGGTGAAAGACAAGGAGAAGGTAGGTGAATCTTCTCAATGCAAGTACAAGAAACAAACAAAACAAGACATTGCTTATTTCATTTATGAATGGACAAATTTGCTCATGAATGCCCAAGATGGAAGGTGAGTGAGGAGAAAATGAATTTCATGGTTGTGAAGGATCAAGGAGAAGGAGGTGAAGACTCGATGGAAGAATTCTACCTCAACAATTATGCTATGTTGGGCATAATGGGCCTTAGAAAGAAGCGTCCAAACAAAAGCAAGGACAAACTTGATGGAGAGGAAAAATGGCATATTAAATATGTGCTAATGACTACGGAATCTTCAAAGGAACCATATTTAGAGGAGTGTCTATAGATTTTTTTAACGAGGACCTCTAATTCCTCTGGTAAGAGTGGTTTGTTAAACTCCTATGTCCTAATTACATAATCATGTACGCATTAGGGAGCCTTGACCAATGTTTAGCACTCGAGACAAAGGAATAAGGAAATGATTTACAATTAATCAAGGAAAATGAGCATTGTTAATGAGTTGGCATAGCACATTGATAAAAATCTGCTATGAGATACAAGATTTAAGTGTGAGACTAAAAGATAGCTTGAGATGGACCTTGGGTTTAATGTTAGCTAGATCACATGCATGAGGGAGATATGTGAGAGTACTAAAGACTCAATATGTGCTCAAATAGACGGATCATAACTAATGGACTTAAAATAGGTAAACATTGGACCAAACTAGTGTACTATGAAAAGATTTGGGCTTGAATGACTCGTTATCACTGGATAGAGATCAAGGAGAGATCATGGATGATATGGTAGATAAGATCATAGTAGATATACATCAGCTCTAAAAGATGAAGACAATATGGAAGGATTATCTGAAGATAGTGGAGTTCCTCATGGATATAGATGTATCTTTCCTAATTAAATGTAATATCTTATCTGGTTAGTTATGATGTAGCTAAAACCTATCAGATACAATCCTATTTGGATAAGGGCGTCGTCCAATTAGTTAGTGTGATGTAATATGATAAGGATAGAGGTGATCTAGTTAGTGCAGTTCAATTTAATTAGAAATATGAATTATAAAGTTAAAGGTGCTTGTAATTAGTTTATTTGATTCTTGCTCCTGAGAATGGAAATAGAGAGGATGGGAACATATTGAGAGAAAGCATTCATTTCTATACTTTATGAAAGTAACAAAGGTTGGTTTTTACCATGAACTTGTGTTCTTTTTTGTTGGCTATGATTATTTAATTCTTTTATAATAGTGTTCTTACTCGAGTGTGAGAGTTAAACATTATGAGGGTCGTGAGGTATTCGAGAACAAGGGTATTGGTCAATAATCACGTGGGAAGGTTGAGTCTTGCTTAAACAGATCAAGTGAGATTGTCATTCAAAGGTGCAGAAGCGACTCCGGTATAAATTCGGTATCTAGGAAAACTTTTATGTCACTTAACATGGTCATATGTTAATTAACTATTCATTTAAAGTATGTAAAGAAAACTTAATTTGAAAAAGTATAATTAAATAATATTATGAGCTTTAAATTTTGATTTTTACAATAAGGTTAAATTATAAGTCAATTGATTTACATTATCAAATACATACACTTGAGTTTATAGTTATCATTTTAATAAAAATTATATCCATTTCAATGCACTTGTAATATAAGTAAAGTTAAAAGAATTTCTTGGCATATTTTATATACAAAAATTGTATTTAAATAAATCTGTACGGAACTGATGTCTCATGTATTAGGATGCACAAACCATATTACTCTTAATTATGGATCAAACTAATAGAAATATATAAGAAGATGTCTAGATTTCCACGCTGAATATACGGAAGTATATATAATATTCTTTTTATAAAGGTGGAATCCGACACTAATATTCCAGTGTTATTGAGTTTTTATTAAATAATTTTTTACATGCATGTTATTAGAATAAAGTGTTCAATTAATCAATAATTTTAATATATTTTATTTTAAAAATTTTAAGTGAATTACATAAATACCTTTACCATACAACCTCTTAAATTAAGATTTTAAAAGTTTTTTTAAAAAACTTAATCCAGCAATTTAATTGCTTTCTTTTGAGCAATTAATATAACATCACTTTTTTTGAAAAGGTAAATGAATTAATAAATTAAAAGGGGCTCAAATGCCAACAAGATTACATATTATCCTGCACGAAGGTTGAAATAGAAACTCAAATATAAATCCCACTGTTACCTAATAAGCCTAGCAATATTTGTCTAACTCATTTAATTGACTAATTGCTCGGAGTATATAACAACTTGGTAGAGGGAATTTCTTTATATCTTTTTTCAAAGACGAATGAGCATAATTGTTTCCTTGCATGTTTTTCCTCAACTTCTGATATCTTTTGACTTATAGTTCTGAGGATATCTTCTTCCTTGTGGGGTTTGCTACTATAGTCCTTATACTTGTATTAAGCTGAAGCTACAAATTTTAATATCTTGATCACCAACAGCTGTTCTTTGATCCAAGAGATAAGCTCATGCTTCATTTGAGTCGAACTTCTCTCAATTTTCCTACGGCATCTATAGTTCCTTTCTCTCTATAAATAAAAAATGTAAGATCCAATAGCTATTTCACGGAATGCACTATCATCCTTGGATAAGCTTCTATTTCCTTGAAGTATTAGATCGTTGAAGCATTGGTACTACCTATCAAGTTGACAAAGATCTCTTAAGGCTGTCCAAATCTCCTTAAATAATTTACAATTGAAAAATAGGTGCTCAGCTCATTTTGGTTCTTTTCACAGAGAACACGAGTATCACTGATGTTGAGGAAATTGATTATGTCTATGTTGGAATCTTCTTTTTAATTAATAGCCACACGAAGAAGGAGACTCTAGGTAATAAGTTCCTACTCCACACCATTTTCCATCCTTGATCTCTAAACCTTTATCTCTGAAATGATCTCTAGCTGAAGTATTGGTTTATCTCTGAAATGATCTCTAGCTGAAGTATTAGTGTGTTGTGGTTAATTCATACCTTAATTTTAGAGCTTAAAGGGTATATGTAGCCAAGAAAGGAAATTACTGGAGTTTTGCAAAGAGGAAATGCCTTGCTCTAATTGTCAAAGAAGAGTGAAGCTATTTCCCTATTCCCAATTTTGCATTTAAAATTTTCACATAGTTCATTTTTCAGCTTCAGTAACTACCAAAGAAATTAAGAGTAAGAGGATCCCATCTTTAAATCCTAAATGCTTTTACCCTATAGGGAATAGTAACAGAGCCATCTAATCCGTAAAGATTCTTTATTGTGTATTCAGATTTATAATCTCTTTCTGGAAAGCACTTTATTACTGGTGCTGATGGGAGTCATCCTCAGGTCACCTTTTTATAAGGGGTCTACAAACATCTTACCAGCTTACTTTAAAGAAGAACTTCCCTTCCTTTCCTCCAGCTCACAGAAATATCCTCATCAGCTTTTCAATTTCCTTAGTCAATCCCTTTAGGATGAAGAAATGGGTTAAAAAATATATGTGGAGAGAGGGTTCAAGATTGATTTTATTAATGGAACTCTTCCTGTTGTGGAAAGAGTTTTATTACATCGACACATTAGTCTTTTTTGTTTCTCTATTAAGGGAGGCAATCTTTGAATCGAAACTTTCTTATTCAGATGGGAAGCTTTAGAAAGGAGGGACCATTAACTGAAACCTTGAGATATTTAACAACCATTCTATACATTTCTAAGCACTCCTAGAAATGATAGAATGCCTTTTACTTATGTTAACCTCCGGACTTGATAAATCTTTGAAGCCTTTTAATGAAGCCATAAGTAAACTTCGTCAAATATCTTGAGCTTTAAAAAAGAGGATTAAATTATCTAAGGAGGCCAAGGAAACCAAACCAATCTTATTGCATTTGCTATCGAACTTAAAGCTAAGATTGAAACTATCATTACTTTTAATCGATCGAGTAAGGGCTTTTATACATAATATAAAGAGGTAAGGTCACAATATAGCAACTTGCCTTGAACCCATTACTTTATAAAATAATGGTGAGGACCCTCTATTGATCAATACATTGAAAGATGTTGTTAAACAAAGTTTTATCCAAATTCTAAATCTCTTATAGTATTGAAAAGCTTATAATAGATGCATGATAAATTCTTAGCTTATTGTATCAAATGACTTTAGGAAATCCACTTTGATTGCACAATTTTTATGACTATTCCTGCTATAGTATCTTTCAAATAGCTTTTGGGACTACAAGTATGTTGTCCCAGTTTAATTTAGCACCGATAAAAGCCCCTTTAAGAAAAATCTTGTTGATTTCTTTGAGGATCTTACCTTTTTCCAAAAAAAATCTAGGATGGCATATGTGACTACCGACCTAATAAAGGGTAAGTCTTTTTATAGAAAAATCCATTCAAATGATTGAAAACTAGGGCTTTATGGGATTCAGCTCAAAACCTACCTTCTCTACCTCAGAGCTTATTTGACTAACTAAACCTACAATTTCTTCATCACTAAATTGATTATAGATAAAGGATTTTAGAATAGGATATGTTGAGGAGTTTGTAGCTAGGCTCCCTACGAGTCTTTTGAAAAAAAAGGGTAGATTCCACCTAGATTCCCTTTAGAGAAGAGACATCTTGGCCCTCCTAGTTGGTTATATTGGAAATCCTATTTGAATTCCTCCTATCCAGAATTAAGTTAAAGAAAACCGAGTTCTTATCGCCCTCCTTTATCCATTTTACTCTAGATCTTCGGTGGATCAAAGAGCTATGATTTGTTAGAGCTCTTATAAAGGGTTGACTTTTTCATATTATAATAAGATTCCATACCAGGGTGCTTCTCAAATTCAATTTGGATCTTGATTAGTTCTTTTTTTTCACTTCATTACCTTCTTGCATGCGTTATTAACCTTGCTTTTTAATTTAAGCTTCTTTAACTCCTTTTCAATCATCCCCAGCTTCATTACACAGATAATAGCCTTACATCCTGTGAAATTGTAAGAAAGGTTAGTTGTGATATCTTGTGAGTAACCTTTAGCTTCGACCAAATAATTACTGAAATGAAAAAGGAAGTGCTTCCAGCTTATCTCAAACATAGTTTGAACCATTAATGGTGCATGGTTAAAGAATAGAGGGTTTAAGACCATTACTTTACTCTCAAGAAAGTTCCCATTCACTAAGGCTCTATCCATTGTCTTCCTAATTAATATGTTAAGTGTTGTTTTATTTATTACTTTTAAGTAAAACTACCTTCAAGTTTTAGGTCAGTGACCCCTATGTTCCCCACACATTCTTGGAAGACAATAAGGAAGTTCTTTAATTTGACATTCCCCTCAACTTTAGAAAAAATAAATGGTGCTATTGAAGTCCCGTAGTATCAACCATGGATCTGAACTTAAGTGTGAAGTTCCTATAGTTTTTTCCAAAGTTATCTTCTCTAAAAAGTGTAGTTAAGGATATAAACAAAAGAGACTAATACCTTTTTTTTGATCCTGGAGGAAGAACACCTCCAAATTCATTAATTAATCAGTGGCTGGTAGCATATGTTCCTTGACTACGCTATAGTCCAAACAATAACTGCCTTATCATAGTGGTGATGTCGGTGATTGGAAATTATTGTCCATTTTTCTCCCAAAAACTTTAAGCTAGAGAGCTTTTCTAAACTTAATTTGGTTTCCAAGATGACAATCATCATAGGCTTATTGTCTAAAATAAAATTCTTCAGCATTTATTAGTCGGAGAGATTATTTATCCTTCTAACATTCTAAGAAATTATTGGCATGATTAGGGTTTCTAATTTTTGGTCCCATAGACCTATTCTTTCTCTCAGATTTCTTCTACAATCGACTTTGAATTCCCTATTTTTAATTTTATGAGACCAATATGGTTAAAGAAGAATTACTTGGGTCAGTTAGAGATAGAGCCTCCTCAATTTAATCTAGAGCTTTATTTTCTTGATTACTAAGAGTCTCTAGATTTGCTTTTTTCTGTTTGAAATTTTGATTTCTCTTGAGATAGTATTCTATAATCCTTTAATATCATTTCAATATTTCTCTTTATTATAATTCCTTGACTTATAATAACAAGATTGCCATTGTTGGCTTCTTCCTTTACTTTTTTTAGGCTTATCAACTTTACAAAATCGTCTTTGGCAAATCTCTTACCTATATATCTCTCTTGTTTCCCTTTCTCTTTTAAAGATGGTTTCCACTAATAGGCAACCTTAACAACATCTTCAAAGAGTATATATCTTGTTCTTCAAGTCTCAGGATTGGGATAGTACATAGAATTTCTTTCCTAATTCTAACATTGATATATAGTCTCGCATAGCCCACTTTGCTTCTCTGAGAAGCATTTGCGTCCATACTTCCAGGCTTCCCTATAAAGCTTGCTAGCATATTGAGTCTTTAATGGACTAATACTCTAGGGAAACACCATGTAAATTGATCCATATAGGGAAATTCATATACTTGATGTTCTCAAGGCAAATCCTTGACTTCTAGAATTGTAAGAAGAGAGGGCTATTGGGAATATGCCATAGACTAACACCTAGCATTGCCTTCAAAAAATGGTGGCATCAAATTTGAAAAAAGTCAAGTTTTTCTTTGATAAGAGTACCTTTCTAAATCCACTCTTTTCTAATGTTTCAAAGCCCATGTTTTGATGATAATAAAGAGAGGCCATCTGCTTATAAAAGAGCCCATAATGGTCGTTTCCCAACACTTTGCTCCATCCTTGAGGATTTGATGTCATACGCCACTACCATTCTCCATTTAAGTGTCTTAAGGGGACAATATTCCAGAGGGCTGTCATTACTTTCCTCAATCACTTATCGCCAGTTTAGTAGAGGATTGATACTTCTAAAGTTGTTGGTTATTAGACCTGCTCAACTATTCATTCCATGAGTGATGGATTGAGCATCCTTCTACAAGGAAGTAGGCGGGTGGGAAAGGTTTTTAGAGGTAGTTTTTGAGAGCTTAGAAAATGGGAGGGGTGGAAAGGCCAAATCATTTATTACCTTAGATCTCAAAGTATAAAAGCTCAAGGTCTCAAGCTGAAAGAGGCAAAAAAGTAGGATGGTAGATAACTTTTTCAAGAAGAAATTCCAAAAATGGTAACTTAGAGAAGAGGTGGGAAAATTATCAAAGGAAAAGACAAAAATGCCCTTTTATTCAGATAGAGGTGATAATCAAAGGGCAAGTAAGCCCCAAAAAAGAAAGTGAGTGGTGGAGGGAGTGGAGACTGGAAAGGAGGAGGAGGAGTGGGAAGTAAATGGGGAATGAAAGAGTTAACTTACAGGACAGAAAGTGGCAGTAGAGCATGAACTAGAGAGAGGGCAAAGAACTGGCATGGTTCATCCCTAAATTTTAGAAAACAAAATTTGGTGTTAAATAAAAAAAAATTGATTTGTTGACGGGGTTAATAATAGTCAAGTTCTAATATTAAGTCCCTACACACATTAAACACTTTCTTTTGCTAAAAATCAAATATAACTTTGATTAGTGACTAATTGAAAATGAAAAATAAAGTTTTACAGCCTTGGGAGTTTGAAAGTAAATAAAATTTCACATAACAGATCCTCATCTCAAGAACATTTGAATATTTGTAAGATGCCAATGAGAATGATATGCAAGTGTTTGAAATTAATCTTTTAGGCCGAATTATAACTTTGGTGCTGCCTGAAACATTCAATTGTCTCATAAAATTACCTTTACCAAAAAGTTTTTATTATAATAAGACCTAATATTGAAATAACAAATAATTTATATTTACATTCAATTAACAATTAATCTTAACTGTTCATTCAGCTATTTGATGGACATACTAGATTAAATTATAAAGAATATAAATTGATTTTTTTCCTTAACCATTAGAATTTGCTTGCAATCAACAAACACAAATTAATATATTTAAAACACTTGTGTATGCCAAAAATGTCTAAGAAAAAGAAATTAATTTGTTCGAAAAAGGATTAGCAATATATCAGTTTCATTAAATTCTTCAATTATAATTTTATGTTTTTATATTACAAAGAACTAAGTGTTCTAAATCTTGAGATTAATGATTTTGAACATATAATATCTTCGTTGTCCTTATTATTTAAGATCTTATTCTTTTCCATAATCACATAAGTTTTTAATTAAAATATATCCAATAATGGCTTTTCAAAAAATATATATCTAATAATGGGTAAACTATTTTAGGGGTAGAATATATGTCTTTGACCAAAACTCCCTTCAAATAATAGGATCGACTTAATAGACAGTGAGAGACCATTCGGATGGGTTATGCATCAAAGGTGAGTTGAAGATGGACTGTATGACCCATCTTAAAGTAGAAAATCACTGTAAAATTATGTTTTTGTCACTATTTGAGACATTACAATTTTGCCATTTATTTTGAAGAAAAAACCATTTTGCAACTATTCTAAAATAATTGTAATTCTTCCACTAATTTTAAAAATCATGATTTTACAATTTTTGTGTAAAATTAAGATTTTGCCATTGGTTTGACAAATCACAATTTTGCTACTATTTTTAGAAAATTATGAATTCTCCATCAATTAAAATTATTATGATTCTACAAGAGTCTTTTGGAAAATTACAATTCCTCAACTATTAAATATTTATAGCTTTATCCCTAATTGTAAATTTACAATATTATCATTCAAAATGAATTAAGAATTTGCAAACAGAATTATGTTTTTTTCCTTTTAAATATGCCTTAAGCGGTAGTAGAAAATTTATTAAAGAATTTGTTATAATTTAGTAACTTATAATTCACGCCCTAAGATTTTATAAATGCATTTATAACATTTATGCATTATTGTTTTATAAATGCGTAATATTAAAGTAAGATTTACTATTTATACATAAAATTTATATTTATTATTTGTTAGTCACTAAAGTGACCAAACTATGATGATGAATACATAAATAAATAAAGGATTAATTGTCCATATTATTCAACGAGATTCTTACAAGTAAAGTAAGTGATAGATTGTTGTTTACTATTTTATAGTCTTTTGATTCACCTAAAAGTGAGTTAAATTATATATGAGAGAGTAAATATAATGAAAGTAAATTCATGGTTTGAATTTATTTGAATAAGGTGAACAAATCAATTTTCACATAGGTATTTTAGAACTTTACTTAAAACTATTAGTAGATCAATTTGCTTCCTTTATGGATATGAGTAGTGAGGGAGAGAAGTTATACCATAAAACATTGGAACATTTTAAGATTGAGGTTGATATTTATATAGATGAATATCACTAACAATATTAAGATAACTATTCCAAAAACCAAAAGTGCAAGAGGATCTTCAAGTTTGTGGAAGAACTTCTTTATTCTGTAAACAAGTCGTTTGTTGGTACCCATATGGTAGAATTTATGACCGTGACATGTAATAAGTCATGGGGTATATATAAAGGCCACAATTGAAGGCAGAGTGATATATCATTTAATCTTAAGTTTTGGTCATTAGTTAGATCTTTTGAGCTTTTTATGTACCTTCAATTTCTAGGAACTTAGTTTCTATTTTAAAACTTGAATTTATTTAAGAATACTTTATTTAATAGTTATATTGTTTTATTGATGGTCTATATAAATTAAAACTTAGTAATGAATTTACTAAATCTTTGCTTATTGTTCATAGTAATGTAGGAATTAAACATAGTGCATAAGATTAAAGAAAACAAACCAAAATTAAAGGAGAGAAGTTACCTAATCATTATAATGAGATTGTTAATAGTTTGTAACACTTCAGCTACTTGTAGAAAAATCTTTATGTAAATTATAACTAATATGTAATTATATGAATATTAAATAATACACCTTTATTATTGAATATTTGCTCAAAGAAAATTTAAGTTGGAAGAATGGTCTTCAAATCTATATCAATATAAAAAAGACAATATAAAGGAATATGATAAATGATTATTAAAATTATAAATATAAAAGACGCTAACATATCATATAGAGTTTACCTTAAATAATTTAAGCACCTAATTAACTTAAAGAATGCATTGGGACTTCCATAGTCTTAGGATGAACTTGACTATGATGAGAACTCACTATTCTACTGCTAGTACTAAAAACAAACTCTGAAGCAATAATAGATATTAAAATTACTAAGAGGTTTCATATAATTTCTTGGATGAGCGAATAAGAACCTCTAAGTGAATTCCACCATGGTAATATATTGAATTACATCTTATCAACTAGGGTCACAATATATGTCTCCAAATATTTTTCCAACTCTATTCTTCTAAAAGAAGTCATAGACCTTTTTTCCTTGATGAATTCTTTAAATTTACAAGTCAAAATTTCATTTGTTATATTAATAATAGACGAAGATAAAACAGATATTGAACTATTATGATCATGTTTTTTGTCTATTCTTAATTGATAATCATTAAACAAAACATATCAAAATTATTTAATGATATCAACAAGTGTTTGAGCCTATTCACCATATTACTTTTAATTAAAAAATATAGCCCCTCCACCTTATTTGTTAGGTATAACATATAAATGAATGGTATGATATGCCTTATTATAAACCAATATGAATCAAAATTTCCCATCATATGCTCTTCTATGGTCTATATCACCATATTGGAATAAAAAACCTAACTAGATAATGTTCACTTAATCGCGAAAATATAGTTAAAGCAAATTTGTGAAGTTAGATATTTTGTTCCTAAGAACGACTCAATAACATTATAAACTACTGCAATAGCAATTGAAAATATAAATTTTCTAGAAATCCAAGATCACTTCATTTTTATGACATGATTATTGCATAAATATAATAAGCATAAACGTAAATTATACCTTATTATATAACTTAATACTTTTCTTATCATTTCTCTTAAACCACTTTTAAAATTGGTTCTTCTCAACCATTGTACTCGTGCACATGTCTAGCACCTAACATTGAGAGAACTCTACAAGTGCATAGAAAGGGTTAAGCGAGAAGTGCTAACTTCTTTAAAGCCTAAACATTTTTATAATAAAATTTGGACCTTTTAGTAATTTATATGAAATAAAATTATAATTTCAATTAAACTTAATTAAAATTATAATTAAATACTGATTGGCTGCAATAAGATCCAATATCTCATATTAGCTCTTATTTATTAAATATCTTATACTTAATCCTAAGGTTTCTTAAACCTTACAATCAAGTTTGACTTGATTAAATTACCTTTTTCTTTTATCAACCATTTTTTGTATCTAGCCTATTAGGTTCCAAAATATATTGACAAAGAATATAAATCATAACCCTAAATCATATTTAGGATTAGAAATTTTAAACTTCTTTAATTCATCTTTAATTCTCTAATTAAATAATTTATATACGTAAATCAAGATTAGAATCTAACAACACATCATAATCACCAAAATATTAAGAATGTCAAAGTGATTTTGACTGGCCTTTTCACATATAATATTCTAATTAGACATAGAACATTATATATAAATTTTGTGTATAATTTTTTTATGTAATTCATTCCTTTCATCATATAATATAAATATCATCACTCTCCCTAAATCTAATAACCCCAAACTTTCTCCCCCCTTTTAGGAATCATCAAAAAGAAATCGAAAAATACACAGTGCAAAATGTCAAGCATTAAGTTAACTTGGTTAAAAAGATGAATTTGATCAAGATTGCCAAACTTACTCATTAGTGAGTGCAATTGAATATTTGAAGAGTTAAAACAAAAGGTCAATTTTTATAAAGATATTCCTAACTGTGCCAAATTTTAAAATTCCCAAATTTGGTATTATGCTGAAGTTGAAAATTTTAATTAAAAACACCAAAGGTAAGTTTTCACAAAATCAGTGGTTGGAATTGTGTTGAGCAAGTTTTAATCTTATAAAACCCTTAATATTCTGTAAGCACACGGGTTATAGTGTAGTATATGAACGATCCCATAAGGAATTAGTGAACTCATCGAATCCTAATTTGTCTAAAGCCTAAAAGTGTAATTAAAATGAAAATAAAAATGGGCAAAAAAATTAAACAATTGAATATGGATAGATTGAAAGTGAAATTGTAAAATTAACATAAGAAATCAAAATTAAGCAGAATCAATTAACAATTGAAAATTCACACAAAGAAGATTAACCAATTATGAGAGAAGGGGATTCATTGTATCATCTAATGCTAACTTAATCACTTTTGAGTTAATTCGATATCGATACTAGAAGTTCAAAGGGTGATTACTCTCTCTCGATTTATAATCATTTAACCCTAAATCATAAACCCTAATTGAACTGTATCATAGAATTTACAATCTCTCAATTAGCAAACAACTAACACATCCAATTAGATCTTAAGCACTCTAATAGACAATCAGGTCCTCACACGAGATCTCTCTTTGTATAAATTACCGATTTGACTAGTTATATGATCTATTTGATTGGTTAACTCTCATTAACCAATCTAATCACTTTACTATCGGTTCACTCTCTCGATTTATTACTGAAGCATGCAAATACAATAAACAATCATGAAACCCAACTCGTTAATATCAAAAGTAATCAAATTAACATTGATTCAAGAACAAATCCCTAAAAGAGTTTAATACATCCTTAAACCTAAATTCATCATCATCACATCCATTTGGAGTGGACTGGAATGGTAGTAGCAGCAGATGCTCCCTCTTTCTCTCTCCTCTTCTCTCTTCTTCCTTAGCTTCTTTCCTAATGTAGCAAAATGAAGGCTCTCCTAGGGCTTCTTTTCTTTTTCTCTTATACTCGTTTTCCATTTAGGGTAAAAACTAGGTTTTACCTAGGCCCAAATATCTGAAATAGCCCTCAAAAAGTTAAGTCTGGAAGCAGTCCCCGCATCTATTATCATTCCTACCATGATCGTGGTCAATGAGTCACGATTATGGCACTTAAGATTTGACTTCTTTCACGATCATGGCCAATTGAGTCACAAACATGGCCTAGTCTTGTTTGGCTTTTATCACGATCGTAGCCTGTGCAGGTTGCTTCTGTCACGATCGTGGCCTTGGCTCCTCCTCTAAGCTTTCTCCAATTTTTGTTTACCTAATCTCAAAAACTAACAAACTCATCAAAACACCTCAAACACACAAAATTAAAACCCAATAACATTTTAAACCACATAGCACTTAAAAAACACAAACACATAGTCATACTAACATAATTCTAACCTAAACAAACACAAATTATCTAATTAACAACTAAAACAATATTAAATTACCCACTAAAACAATATTAAATTACCCACTAAAACATAATGTAACCTATAACTATCAAATTGTAACAAATAAAATAAATTAAACATAAATGTAATATCCAACAATCAACTTCATAAAAATAATATATAATTTTGAAGGCCCCTAAACAAAAATATGAAAAAGTTTCAAAATACCCAAATTAAATAAAATTAAAATGCATGAATATAATTGAAAAAGGAAAGAACCTAAACTCCTTTCACAATTTAACTATGAAGGCATCAATTTGGAAACAAATTCTTAATTAAGAAAATTTTTTAAAATTCCAATTATGAAATTTAAAAATGACAAGTTTTCAATTTGATGTAATTCATTGATATTTTGATGTAATAAGGGATGATATTTTTCAAGAAAAAGAGTGAACTATTTGGCTTTTAAAGGAAATAAACAAATAAGATGAAAAGTATAAGAAAATAAAATGAATAATGCTTTAACCATGAAGACTAGTTGACCATACACCTTTATTAGTCAACCAGTGTGCGTAGTCGTTCAAACCTATATACCAGCTATGGTACAAACTCACTAGAATAAAAAGGGGAAAGCTATATTGGTTGCCACTAGTAGATATTGGTTGATCAATATGTGTAGGTGATCAACTAGAGAAGTAACCAAACACCTTGCAAACTTAAAGGAAAGAAACAAGAATGACAAATATTTTGAGTTTCCTAGTTTATTGGTTGTTTCTCTAGTCACCCAAATATTCACATTGGTCAAAGGACATAAAAGCATGATGTTTGTTCTTAGGTTAGGACTTGGTGAATTTTTCATATGCATATATGTTTTTAGATGTGGATGATCTATTCTTATTTGTCATTCTAGGCAATAATTCCTAACAATGTAAATGTTTTCCTTTGACAAAAGTAGTTTTAAAGTTGGAAATACTTTCACATTCATATCAAATTTCATGCTTATCATTAGAACTCTTTTGGGCCTCTAACATGCTTTCAAGTTTCTCACTTCCCTTTGTAAATTTAGATAAAGATTCCTTAAAAGCATAAATTTCCTTTTTCATTGTTTCATTCTCACACCTTAATGCATCTAAGTCATGTGAAGTAAATCACACGTTAATATAGAAATTACTTATAATAGACAAAATACACAAGAAGGCGGGTTGAATTGTGTATTCTTTTCATGAATACAAAATCTTTAATATTTCTAATAAGAACTTCTCTAACTTGTTAAAATAATATCACTAACGTTATACAAAAATTGTTACGTAGATAAATCGCAAATAACTTCTATATAGTTGTTCTTAAAAACAAAATAGAATAAGTTAAGAGACAGAAGATAGACACTACGATTTTATACTAGTTCACCCCAAACCGTGGGCTACGTCCAGTCCTCAGAATTCGTCTGAGTTTTCACTATACTCCAACAAATTTACAAGTATTCTTTCTTCCCTTTAGAGCCTCTTCAGGTCTCTTACACCAAGTATTCTTTCAGCTATCTTAGCTTCTCTAGGCTCTCAGCCTTTTCTTTCTCTCACTAGAAAGATATTGTGAGCTATTGTTACAGTAGGTTTAGCTCTCTTGATATCGCACTACTGAATTTTT
>JAOTAY010052422.1:0-19689 GCA_025629805.1 Erythroxylum baracoense | reverse complement strand
TGCCTTTTGGCTTGACTAATGCACCTAGTACTTTCATGAGTTTGATGAATCATGTGTTTCGTCCTTTTATTGGAAAGCATGCAGTTGTCTATTTTGATGATATTTTAGTGTATTCTCAGAGTTTAGATGATCATGTGAAACACTTGCATGAAGTGTTTGGACTTTTAAGAGAGAATAAGCTTTATGCCAATTTAGAAAAATGTTACTTTTGCATGGATACTGTTGTGTTTCTAGGTTTTATTGTAGATGCTAAAGGACTTCAAGTTGATGAAGAGAAAATGAAGGTAATTAGAGAATCGCTAGCTCCCAAGAATGCGAATGATGTTCGAAGCTTCCATGGCTTGGCAAGCTTCTATCGAAGAGTTGTGAAGGACTTCTCTACTATTGCTGCCCCTTTTAATGAATTGGTAAAAAAGAATGTGATTTTTAGATGGGGTGATTCGCAAGAGGTTGCTTTTAACACTTTGAAAGAAAAATTGACCAATGCTCCTCTTCTTATTCTTCCCGATTTTTCTAAAATTTTTTAGGTTGAATGTGACGCTTCTGGAATAAGCATTGGTGTTGTTTTAATGCAGGATTCTAAACCTATTGCTTATTTTATGAAAAATTAAATGTTGCTGCTTTAAATTACTCCACTTATGATAAAGAGTTGTGTGCTTTAAAAAGGTCTTTCGAGACTTGGCAGCATTACTTGTGGCCAAAAGAATTTATCATTCATTCTAATCATGAAAGTTCGAAATTTCTAAAGTCCCAAGGTAAATTGAACAAGAGACATGCTAGGTGGCTGGAATTTATTAAAACTTTTCCTTATGTTATTAAACATAAACAAGGGAAAGAAAACATTGTGGCTGATGCTCTTTCTAGGAGATGAACAAGAGACCTGCTAGGTGGCTGGAATTTATTGAAACTTTTCCTTATGTTATTAAACATAAACAAGGGAAAGAAAACATTGTGGCTGATGCTCTTTCTAGGAGATAATCTTTTCTTACCTCCATGCATGCTAGATTACTTGGTTTTGAGATGTTGAAAGGCATGTATGAATCTAGTTGTGACTTTGCAGAAATTTGGAAATCTTGTGAAAACATGGTATTGATAATATCTATAGATTTGATGGATTTCTATTCAAAAAAGATAAACTTTGCATTCCATCTTGCTCTATGCGTGAATTACTTGTTAGAGAGACACATGGTGGTAGATTGATGGGTCACTTTGGTGTTGAGAAAACTTTAGCTCTTTTGTATGAACATTTTTATTGGCCTAATATGAGAAAGGATGTTTTTTTGTTTGTGCTAAATATATTACTTGTAGACATGCAAAATCTATCAATCACATGGTTTATATTCTCCCTTACCTGTCCCCTCTCATCCTTGGGTCAATATATCTATGGACTTTGTGCTTAGATTGCCTAGTTCATCTAGTGGAAAGGATAGCATCTTTGTGGTAGTTGATCGATTTAGCAAGATGGCTCATTTTATTGCTTTTTCTAAAACCAATGATGCTATTCATATTGCTGACTTGTTTTTTAAAGAGGTTGTAAGATTGCATGGGTTGCTAAAGACTATTGTGAGTGATACAGATGTGAAATTTCTTAGTAACTTTTGGAGAACTCTATGGAATAAACTTGGCACTAAACTTTTGTTTTCTATTGTTGCACATCCTCAAACGGATGGTCAAACTGAAGTGGTAAATAGAACTTTGACATTGTTGTTGCATTCGATCATCCAAAAGAACTTGAAGAATTGGGAAAAGTGTCTCCCACACATTGGGTTTGCTAATAATTGTGCTATTCATTCTTCCACTCAATTTTCTCCTTTTGAGATTGTTTATGGGTTTAATCCTTTTGACTCCTTTTGAAATTCTTCCATTGCCTTCTAATGAGTTTACTAACCTTAACGGTATGAAAAAAGCTAAATTTTTGTAGGAGTTGCATGCTAAAGTTAGAGCCAATATTGAGAGGAGAAATGAACGATATGCAAAGCAAGTTAATAAAGGTCGAAGGTGTGTTATATTTGAACTCAGTGATTGGGTTTGGGTGCATTTGAGAAAGGCGAGGTTTCCAGAACAAAGGAAATCTAAGCTACAACCAAGAGGAGATGGCCCCTTTCAAGTTTTAGAAGGGATTAATGATAATGCTTATAAAGTTGATTTGCCTAGCTGCTATGGTAATGTTAGTGCTACATTCAATGTATCTAATTTATCCCTCTTTGATGTTACAGATTCGAGGACGAATCCTTTCAAGGAGGGAGGGA
The DNA here is from genome assembly GCA_025629805.1 of Erythroxylum baracoense. Taxonomy (NCBI): domain Eukaryota; kingdom Viridiplantae; phylum Streptophyta; class Magnoliopsida; order Malpighiales; family Erythroxylaceae; genus Erythroxylum; species Erythroxylum baracoense. Next base: position 17,440 of record JAOTAY010052422.1, on the reverse strand, counting down.
ATGATGGAGAACCGTGGCCATGTGAAAGACAAGAAAAGAAGCATACATGGTGTGATCCGCCTTAAGGAAGCCTAGGACATGATTTTTGAAAAAGAAGGCTTAGGAGCTGAAATTGAATGAAAGGATGTGTTGTTTCGGCCAATGGTTGTAACCATTTGGCCAAAAAAGAGGTTCATGTACAAGAATGAATAGTCATAAGTATACCATCATGACTTTAAGTGAAGATACATGACTCTTTGCCAAAGGGTGTGTCCCTTGGCCAAGAGTCATAATGTTTCTCCAAGAGACATAACCCTTGGAAGAGTCATGATGTTCTTCCAAGAGACATAACTCTTCAAAGAGTCATGACTCTTTAAAGGCACCTTTTCGTGGCCTACAAAAGGGAATTTTGTAGTTCCTTTAAGGGAATTTTTTTTCTTTGGTTGAATACTACACTCTTCTTCCCATCTTTGAGCCGAAAACACTCCCTTCTTTTCAAATCTTCATGCATTGAAGCACTCTCCCATAAAATAGTTGTTAAGCTTATTAAGAGCATTGTGGGTAAACTATAAGGGTTGCTACTTTCACAAGTTAGCAACTCTTCCGACCTTAGTGCATGGTGATGAGATCAGTCTACTCCTTTCATTCCAACCACAACTAGTTGGAGAAGAAGTAGAAGCCATAGTGGATATCCACAAGGGAGGCAAAACATCAAGCATACAAGGAGATATTCCGCTGCATTTCAAGTTAGTATATATCATCCTACCCTTCTCAGTGACATGCGTAGGATCTTGTATGCTTATGAAATCATGAGATTTCTTGTTTGAGCTATGGTCTAAAATCAACACTAAAGGGGTAAAGCACTGTTTTGATGCAGAGCATGAAAGCTGTACCAAATCGAGACAAACTCTAAATACCAGATATAACCTTAAAATAATAGGGGATAAGGTCAGCCAGTGAGACAATGGAGGATAAGCTTTATCGTCAAAAGGGAAATGGACAATATCACTAGTTAAGGCCCCTAAATGATCACTCAGCGATAAAGGAGGTAGGACAGAGTGACAGATAAGAGGTTTGCTTAGAATTAACCACCGTTGAAAGAGTACACATAACTCACTAATTGAGCACTCTTTATGCCGAAGATGAATGGGGCTAAACAATCTGCCAAAGTTGTGGGATGTAAAAATGAATTAATAGGGGAGAGTTTTGCCTAAGAGGGAAGCATTCAAGTAAGCAGGGGTGGACAAAGTAGAAGCGAGAATGTTAGCTTGAGTAAATAGTCATGTAACTTTGGGAGAAGGGTTATCTCCCTATAAAGGGGATCGTAATGACCAGGCTCAGACAACTGTTTACTAAAAACATAGGTCTTCACAAGGTTGTAAGACAATGTATAGGGGCTAATACCTACCTAATGCCAGAAGCAACCACACTTAAAAGAGTATGTTTAGCTTAATGATCGAGCACTCTTGTGTTGAAGATGAACAAGGCTAAGCAATCTGTCGTAGTTATAGGATGTAAAAATGTATAGGTAGGGGAGCATTCTGCCTAAGAGGGAATCATCCTAGAGAGTAGGGGTGGACTAAATAAAAGCAAGAATGTTAATTTGAGTAACCCAAACATTGGTAAGAATCTAATACCCCGAAAACCTAAGGGTTCCTCCATAAGGTTCATCCACGAGGGTGATTCAAGGCTTAAGATCATGCCTAAAGGCAGATGAACAATAGGCGAATATTCCTATATTATCCCTTGTTGGTCCCAAAGGACAAGGGGCTAGGTTTGCTGAAAGATGGTTATCAGTTTAGGGATGCATGATGTCCCTAATTTTTTAGGATAATAAAGGGTAGAGAAAATGCCTAGAGCTAATGATTAAGTTTCCTCTAAACGCTAAAGTAACTTATGTCTGACTCCTAAGAAAATCTCTGATGACCTTTAACAAAAGGGTACTTGTACTCGAAACTGACACAAGTGAGTAACTAAAGAATACCTAGGGGCACGAGACAGCTATCTCTATTGATCAAATGGCCCCATAACTTCGAGAGAATGGGGTTTCTCCTCACAATGGGGGTCACAATGACTAGGCTTGGGCAACTGTTTACAAAAACGTAGGTCTCCACAAAGTTGTAAGACCATGTACGGGAGCTAATGCCTACCAATACCAAAAGTTCAAGGAGTTGGTGGCCTTATAACAAGGAAGTTGATGACTGAAACTCCAAGACCCAAATTGTTTCTTAGAACTCTTTATCACTCAAACTAGATTTAATTCACACCAAAGTAATTATGATAGATTTATTCTATCACCCAAGAGATGCATTTGGTAAGAACCCAAGAAAAATTACTCTTGAACCTAAGATCAAAGCAATCAAGAACAATAAAAATAGGAAATAAAATTGAAATACAAAGATGAAATCAATTGCATCAATTCAACCGCCTAAGCATAAAATCACAAGAAAGCAAATCTTCTCATATTCCATACAGAAAATGATTGAAAATGTATTTAGATGTCCCAAATGAAACTAAAACAACCTTATATAGTGGTTACATATTAAAGGTCCATTGAACATAGACACTAATCAAGGTTCAATGAATCTGGACACTACTTAAAGATGGGCCTAAGCCTTTACTTAGGCTGTTTAAAATCTCCATGCTTGGACAGGTCGTTATTAACCCAATTTTGCACAAACAGTTAAAGTTATTCCTTAAATCTTTTAGCTTGGGCCCTTGTGATTAGTTTGCTAAAATCTCATAAATGAGTTCAAAGTCACTTCCTTGAACACTAGTGGGATGTGAACCAGCATTTGTATCATTCCTCCTCCTCTTAAAAGGATTTATCCTCGAATTAGATCCTGCATCAATATCAAAGGGAGATAAATCAAAAACATTAAAAGTAGATGAAACACCATACTTACAAGGTAGATCAATGTGGTATGCATTGTTATTGATCTTTGCAACAACTTGAAAAGGTCTATCTGCAAGGGAAAAGAGGCTTTAAAATCATCCTAATAACTTATATCTAACATTAGAATAATGAGATCAACCCTTGAAATTCTTTATTTTTATTTCTATGTCTTTTTTTATTAGTTGAAATATGATAAGTGGTTGATTATTTCATGTGTTTTGCACGGAGGGAATCCTAATATTTTCTTTGTTTGGATTGATTTAATTCTACTTGTGAAGTGATGCTTTATTTTTTAGAATTATTGTTGCATTCTTAATGTATACTTATTTATGCTAGCAATTAATATGACATTAATTCATTTGTGGGTGATTTTAGAGAACGTTTTCTATAAGTAGACCATAACTTAGATGTAGGAGTTGAATTACCTGCTAGAGATAGACTTATCTAATCCTTCTAGAGTTAAGATGAAACCTTTCTAGGTATTTCAAAAAGCTTAATGCATTCAATAGAGAGTTGCTTAGTAGTGATATAGGTTAACCAATTAGAGAACATGTAGTTGTAGATTGAAAGAGTGTAATTTCATAGTCTAGGATATTATACCAATCTAGATAATAAATCTATTTTACTTTTATTTAATTATGAATATGAAGATGATATTAGGTAGAGTTATTATCTAAATGACATTCATAATTGTATTCTTATCTTGATTATATGCTTTGAAAAATTCCTTAATCTTTAATTTTTTAAAAACTAATTTTATTTTATTTTTCTAGAAAATTTCTTCTTTTAGAATTTGATTTAAAATAACAATGAAATACACGTGCTATGAACATCACACTTATACCAATCAAATGTTATTTACATAATGATAGGCTAGCCCTTGTCAAGTTTTTTAAAATTAAAAATATAGAACAATTGATTTTTTAATTGGATCAGGAACTGGGTTGCCTAGGCCCAGGCTTACCTAACGCCCAACTTTTCTAAGTAAAACAATGTTATTTTGCTTAGAATAATTGAGTCTCGAGTCAGTCTGAGCTTGAGCCTGGTCTATAGGCTGACCCATTGAAAACAACTAAATTTAGGTCCATGGGTCAAAATTGTCATCCCTAATAATGATTAAACTCAATTCTTAAAATTTAATTGAATTAATTAAATCTGATCTAAACTAATAATTTTTATAATTATTTAAATATTAATTTTAATTTAATTTAATTGGTTATAGTCTAAGTATAAAAAACTAAATAAAATTACTATAATATTGACATTTATCAACTATGTTTTATGTTTATATCGCATATATTTTTCATTAATTTTAATTAAAATTAAAAATTTTCTAAGAACTAAAAATAAAAATAATTAAAAATTTCTTAAACTACATAAAGTATATATATTTCTCCCAATGAACATTTTTATATTTTGATCTCTGATAGGGTAGGACCTGAGGTTACCCGAGTATATGAGAGGAGAAGGAAGGGAAAGGGTAATGTGGTGGGACAAGCATCATTATCCCACACGTAAATTGTTGTATTCTTAAATACATAAATAAGGCAGTGTAGCTAGGGGGTTAGGGGAGCGGGAAAACAGTTAGGACCTGATGTTATAAATAGAAAATTAAATAGAAAATGAGGGTATTGAGAGGGTTGTTCAAATCCTCTGTAACTCTATAATATGGGAATTGCTAGTGATTTGCTAGGGTTCCTAGAAGTTCAATAAACAAGTGCATTTTCAGTATTCATTACTATCTGTGTGCGTGAAGTTGCCTTCTCTAGATACTAGTTTTATCATTGGTATTAGAGCTCTCTCCTCGATCCTGGACTACATCGTCCATGGTTAACACCAAAATGGAGGCGTGACTGGAAGCATTGGAGTAGAGTGTGGTGTAGTTGCACCGCGATCGCATGGAGGATCGCGCTTTGCTTGACGCGAACCATGCTCGTTTGTCTTTGATCGAAGGTGCGTTGTCGGAGATATTGCTTCGTCTGAGCACAGTTACTCCTCGTAGTGATGGTTAAGGTAGTTCGGGTGCAAGTGCGATAGATGCTGGTGCAGCAGATGCCCGCATGGCGGATTCCGGTGAGTGGCGAACTATGTACTTGGAGCAATGGCAAAAATTGGAGATTTCGATTTTTGATGGAGAGAACATTTTTGATTGGATTGCTAGGATTGAACATTTTTTAGAATACATGGAGTGTCAGAGGCTGAGTGGGTTTCGGCGGCCACACTTGCCATGGAGGGTGCGGCACTGACCTGGTTCAATTGGTGGGAAAGTTACACTCCTAGACAAACATGGGAGACACTGAAGTTAGCGTTATGAGACATTTTCAGTTGGAGTTAGCTGAAAATCCCTTCGAGATACTGTTCGGGTTGAAACAGGAGGGATTGGTGAAGGATTTCTGAAGTTAGTTTGAACTGTACACTGGTCCGTTGAAGATCACAAAGAAGAGGTACCTTATTGGGTTGTTTGTGAATGGCCTGAAACCTGAGGTGCGAGCTGAACGAAAACTTCATCCCTTATCTGAGGTCTTAGAGGATGTAATGGATATGGCGGAGAGGGTGGATTGTCGTAATAGATTGATGTTGCAATGTACTAATAGTAGGCCCCCTGTCAGTCATGCTGCTAGTTTTGCTCAGGATAAATTTCCTCACACTATAACTGTGAGTTTGCCCATTAAAGGGGGTACGGATGCCGTTGGCAGTAAGGGTGAAAGTCGTGGTGTTAATGGTGTTGGGAGAGGTCATGGTTTTCAAGCTTTATCTGATGCAGAGTATAGGGATAAAAGACTTAAGGGACTTTGCTTTACTTGTGATGAACGATTTGCTCCAGATCACGTGTGTAAGAATAAGCATTTTAGAATTTTGGTGATGGCAGATGAGTTAGAAACTTCTGGTGAGACGGAATGGCATGATGCTGTGGATTTGGATTCGGGGTAGTTTGATGTCTTGCAGATGACTTTGCATGCTTTAGCAGGGGAGTGCCATGCACGATCATTCCAAATATGGGGAGTAGTCAAAGGCCAGCGTGTTCATGTTATGATTGATAATGGGGCTTCCCACAATTTTATTTCCTCTGACTTGATATCTGCCACACAATTACCGATGCAAGAGGATACAATGTTCCAGGTTCGTGTTGGTACTGGTGCTGAGATTGCCAGTAAAGGAAAGTGTTTGGATGTGGAGGTTACTATGGATGAAATGGTGATTTCCCAACCTTTTTTATGTTTTTCCTATCAGAGGTGCAGAGGTGGTGTTGGGGGTTGCAATGGCTGGATACACTTAGGGCTGTCACAGTGGACTTTGGAAAATATTCGTTAACAGTACAGGAGGGTGGACGGACTATAGTCTTAAAAGGGGAGCCGAAGTTATGTTATGAACCTTTTTCTTTGAAGTCTATGTTCAAAGCTTTGCAGGCTGATGGAGAAGGTTACATGGTGCAATTTAAGGCGATGCAATATGAGGATAAGGGACGAGTGATACCAACCGATATTGATTTAGTTTTATCTCAATTTCCTGCAATTTTTGATGGCCCACAGGGCCTTCCTCCCACATCGCTTCAGGATGATGCCATTTTGCTTAAATAGGGGGTTCCTATTCCTAACTTACGGCCATATCGGTATCCCTTTTATTAGAAAAATGCTATTGAACAAATGGTTAAGGAGATGTTAGACAGTGGAATTATTAGGCCAAGTACTAGCCCTTTTTTCAGTCCTATTTTGTTAGTTAAGAAGAAAAATGGTAGTTGGCGCTTTTGTGTAGATTATCGTGCCTTGAATCGGATTACTATTCCCGATAAGTTTCCAATTCCCATTATTGATGAATTGCTAGATGAGTTGGCAGGGGCTGTGGTTTGTTCTAAACTGGACTTGAAGTCCGGTTACCATCAAATTCGGATGAAGGAGGCTAATGTTCATAAAACCGCGTTCCATACTCATGAAGGTCACTATGAATTTTTGGTTATGCCCTTTGGGTTGACAAACGCTGCTTCCACTTTTCAAGCTCTTATGAACACTGTTTTACAGCCTTTTCTTTGAAAATTTGTGTTGGTTTTTTTTATGATAACTTGATCTACAGCTATAGTCGGTAATCTCACTTGCAACATTTGGTAGCAGTTTTTCAGCTTTTGGCAGAACATAGATTGGTGGTTAATAAGAAGAAGTGTTGCTTTGGGGTGGCTAACATTGAGTATCTTGGTCATGTGGTTTCAACAGATGGGGTTGCAACTGACCCAGCTAAGTTGGAGGCCATAGCCAATTGGCCAGTTCCACGAGATGTCATAACTTTGCTGGAGTTTTTGGGTCTTGCTGGATATTATCGAAAATTCGTTAAGAATTTTGGTCTCATTGCCAAGCCACTTATAGAGTTGACCAAAAAGGGTGCATTTGGGTGGTCACCTACAGCCCAAACTGCTTTTGAAGCCTTGAAACTAGCGTTGGTGGCAGTATCATTATTGGCAATTCCAAATTTTTCTAAAACCTTCGTGCTAGAAACAGATGCATCCAGCAAAGGTCTAAGGGCTGTTTTGTCCCAAGAGGGTAGACCATTGGATTTTCTTAGTCAAGCCCTTTCTCCTAGGAATTAATTAAGTTCGGTTTATGAGCGGGAGTTGATTGCAGTGGTGTTTACTATGTAGAAATGACATCATTATCTTCTGGGGAGGCATTTTATTATTCATACTGACCAATGTAGTCTGAAGTTTCTGACTGACCTACGGGTGTTGAATGGGGATTAGTTGAAATGGGCTATCAAATTGATGGGATTGGACTTTGAAATTTAGTTCAAACCGGGGCTGGAAAATAAGGTTACAGATGCCTTGTCTAGACAAATGATGTTTCAAGCTATTTCGGTGGTACAAACTAACTTTTGGGACTTGGTGGATGATTGTACTAATAGTGACCCTTGGATTATTCAGATGATTCAGTCCATTATCCAAGGATTAACAGTTTCGGATGGTTTCACAGTTACTGAGGGTAAGCTGTTTTATTAGGGTAAAATGGTGACATCAACTAATTCTCCATTGGTCCAGCAGCTATTACATGACTTTCATGATTCAGCGATTAGAGGGCATTCAGGTTTTTTACAGACTTATAAGAGGCTGGCTGCAGTGGTTTATTGGAAAGGCATAAGGGCCAAGGTCAAAGAGTATATTGCAGCTTGTGATGTTTGCCAACGCCACAAGTATGAAACACTCTCTCCGGCTGGTTTATTACAAATGCTGCCAGTACCACAACACGTTTGGTCATCTATCTCTATGGATTTCATTACGGGACTACAAAAGGCAAGCGGCAAGGATACGATTATGGTGGTGGTGGATAGGTTATCTAAGTTTGCTCATTTTTTAGCCCTCTGTCATCCTTTTACTGCCAAGGATGTGGCCCTGCTGTTCGTCTAGGAAATAGTGCATTTGCATGGTTTTCCAGATACTATAGTGACTAATAGAGACCCCATCTTTCTCAGTCATTTTTGGAATGAGTTGTTTCGCAGATCAGGATCTTAGTTGAAGCACAATACAACGTATCATCCGCAGTCCGATGGCCAGACTGAGGTTGTTAACTGCTGTCTTGAATGTTACTTGCACTGTTTTACCAGCTGGCATCCACACCATTGGCCCGTTTGGTTGTGTTGGGCAGAATATTAGTTCAATAACACTTTTCATTCGGCCTTACAAACTACGCCTTTTCAGGCCTTGTATGGTCGCCCACCTCCAGTGTTGTTTAAGGGAGAAACTTATCCATCTAAAATGGAGGAGGCGCGTAATTTGATGCAGAATCGGGATGTGTTATTGGACGATTACATTCCCATTTGCTGCTGGCTCAGCAAAAAATGAAAGAGTTTGCTGATCATAAACGAAGGGATGTGGTTTTTGATGTTGGCGATTGGGTGTATTTGAAAATTCAGCCATACCGATTGAAATCCTTAGCTAAGCGGCATAATGAGAAGCTTAGTCCCAGGTTTTATGGCCTATATCAGGTGGTCCAGCGAGTTGGGCCAGTTGCTTATCGTCTGACACTTCCCCCCACTGCTAAAATACATCCTATTTTTCATGTTGGCTTGTTGAAGAAGGCTATGTCGCCAACGACTGTTCCTCAAGAATTTCCCCTTTGTCTCTCGGATGATCTAGAGTTTCAGGTCTAGCCTGTTGATTTTCTATAGTTACGATAGTCAGCTTCTAGGGTTATTGAGGTATTGGATCAGTGGATTGCTTTACCCCCATATGAGAATTCATGGGAAGATTTGTCATCTCTGCATTCTGCTTTTGATTTGTCTCACCTTGAGGACAAGGTGCAGCTTTTGGGGGGGAGTAATGATAGGGTAGGACTTGAGGTTACCCGAGTATATGTGAGGAGAAGGAAGGGAAAGGGTAATGTGGTGGGACAGGCATCATTATCCCACATACATAAATAAGGCAGTGTAGCTAGGGGGTTGGGGGAGCGGGAAAACAGCTAGGACTTATTGTTATAAATAGAAAATTAAATAGAAAGTGAGGGTATTGAGTGGGTAGTTATTGAAGGGATTTTAGGGAGTTAGAGGGACTCATTCAAATCCTCTGTAACTCTGTAATATGGGAATCGTTAGTGATTTGCTATGGTTCCTAGAAGTTCAATAAACAAGTGCATTTTCAGTATTCATTACTATCCATGTGTGTGAAGTTACCTTCTCTAAATACTGGTTTTATCAGTCTCGATCCTTTTTACTATTTAATTCGTAAAGCATTATCCGAATCGTCCATAAGCCTTGTATTTTGGGTTCATACATCATACCGTAAAAGTTGATGGCGACTTTTAAAGGCTAAAAAAGAAGGGACTGGATCCTCTATTTTTGTCAACCAGTTTCAACCTTATGCTGGTTAATCCCATCGACACATTTATGTGGGACTCACATAAATATGTGGATAAAATTAATTAGCACATGATTGGTGCATCATTTTGGGAACAAAGGATTTTGTGTGAAAGAAGAGGGACCACTAAGTACATGATCTTGGTTAATCAAAGTGCATGATCCTGGTTAATCAAAGTGTCACCAATTACCACTTGCAAATATCTGTTTAAACAATTTTTTCAAAAAACAACTATTCAACACAATTAGTGGTGGCAATTTATTCTTACTAAGCTGGAAGCCACCTTTGAGGGACTAAGAGCAACAGCTGCATACGTGAAGCTGCAACAAGCAACGTCCATCATTTGCATTATAAATCAAATTTCTTGAAAGTTTATTGGAACTGGAAGCGCACCTAGTTTTATTTTTCTTTATATATTGTTTATGCTTAGATGCAGATGAGAAGCAAGAATAAAGTTTGACCTTAAAATTTTAACATTTTCAATACATTATTTTATTGTCCTTACTTCTTTTAAATTCGAAATTGTATTAATATTAATAAGTAAAATAAACAAATATTATTTTATTAGTCTTTAACCAAGATTTGACTATACGGTCTAGTAACTACTGCAAAAAGGCTCTTTTGAAGGGTTTTTACCAGGAAAGTTTCTCATCTCGCTTTCAACCCGTCATGCCTAGAAAGATGCTTAGTCCCTGCAAAAGGCTAATAATTCACCAAAATCAAAAGGAGAGAGGACCTCGGCCCAGTGTAATGAATCTTGTACCGTTCCAGTCAGTATTGGGCGATATGTATCGTACCGTCTGAAAAATGACACAAACGGGATGTTCCAGTATTGGGATCAAATATTGTCCTATATTAGCTTGTTATGCCTAGTACCAGTCATTACCACCGGTATTTGAAGTACAACCATATACCAGTTGATAACGGAAATTTTAAAAAACCAGGGGCATTTCTGCAAGAAATGAAAATTTTTTTAAAAACCCAAAATTTTTTCAAACCCAACCCCAGCCTGACTCTGCTACCTTTTTCTTCCTCTCTTTATTTTTTCTCTCACTCTCTCCTTCACTATCATCATCTCTTTTTATTATTAATAATATAACATTTAAATTCTTATAATAAAAATAGTTATATTTTTTCTACAAAGAATAATTAAAAATATGTTAAAATAAAATTTAAGAGGCCTCAAACTTTTGTATTTCTTTTTAAAAATTTTAATATAAATATAACAATATTTTATTATTAATAACAATTAAATATTAAGATAAAAATATATTTTTATTAAAAATTAAATATTAAGATAGAAATTATATTTTATTACTGATAATAATTATTCTTTTTATTTCATATTTTGATGTAATTGTTATTTATTATATGATAAATTTGTGTTATTTTAAATACTTTGTATTGTTCTTAATTTTATATTTCTGTGATGATAAAATAATCTTTTTCATATTAATTGTGGTTATTATTTATATGTGAAATATGTGAAAATAATATTAAGAAAAATAAATAAATTGTTATTTTAAATATCTATTATTATGATTTTTTGAGATAAGATTGGTTTAAATTATATAGTACAATATTGAAGGATTATTTTGCAATTTTTTAAAAATTTAGGAACTATTTTATAAATTAAAAAATTATCCAAAATAGTACCCAATATTAATTAATATCAATATAATACTGTATCAAAATTCAATCAGATAATAATTCCGATACAGTATTCGTAACATTGCACTGACCTCACTTATCCCTTTACATAATGCAAAGCAAAACATAGCCAGATCATAGTACATCTTACAATGCCCGTACCAACTCGTATAGTAAGATTGATAGTCAAAAACATCATTATAAAAAGACAGGAAAATGTAAGAAATTGACACAAAATAAAACTTCCTCAGAAAATTACTGCCATCTCGTCTACCACACCATATCCTTGGCCCGTTTTCTTGATGGACAAAAGACAACATCATATCTCTTTGTCTTTCTACTCTTCTGTCTCTTATATATTTATAGTGTCCTATTTCTTCGGTCTACAATCTGAATAATCATGTACTTATGTCTTCGTGATACTTTAGTTTAAGCAATAGCAACTATGCCTGCATAGGAAAGTAGTCTTCTGCATCGGAAGGTGATAGTGATTTACTCTTATCCTTTTTGTTCCCCAAAGCTTTATAAGAATGTTCCTATTCTTCTCTCAGCCTTTATCTATCTCTATTTGCTCTTTTCTACACTCTTCGCTACAGAACAGAACATCCCCTCTGAAATGGTTCAACGTAAAACAAGATTAGTTGGTAATTATACATCAGACCTCAACAATACTATTTCACATAAACACATTTGAATTACACGTTTAATGCTTGTTAGAATACATGAAAAATATGTGATTCCTGACATATGGGTCCTCAAATCACCAAAAAGAAGAAATCAGAACCGATAAAGGCATGCATATCTAAACCTTGCTTCCCTCTTTTTCTTTATATTGACCCTTTTCATTGTTAACCTTAAAAGGCCAAAATAAATTTTCTGGTTCCTATGTTCCCAACATGTTTACAGTAGATTTAAAATCTTGGAGGGGAAACAACGACTAATTCTATATTTATCGCACTCAAGACAAGATTGTCGGCAAATTTTAGTTTGAAGAGAATAAACCAAATCACATTTAGAGATCAAGAACCTAAACAAATTAAAATAGAGGTGAAAAGAGAAAAAAAAATAGAGGAAACCAACATGTACTTGAAGATGTCTTGGTTATCACGAAGAGGTTTCTTGCAAAGAAAACAAGATTCCAAGAAATGAGATTGGTGATCTTCAAATCTAGCATCATAGAACCTCATAGATCTCAGAGAAGAGACCAAAGCTGATGATAGATTTCTCAAACTACATCTCAGGCCACAGGAAAATGACTATGAGTAGTAAGAGACACCATTCCTATCATTATTAGTGTTATTCCTACAAAAACCAGCTTCCATATCAGCTAGAGAAACTAATTCATCATCCTCTTTGGTAACAAAACAGAGTACACACTGACTAATAAAAACATGTGATAAGTTCTAGAGTAGAGTTTGATCGAAGAATATGGATGTCAGTGATGACGATTGGAAACACCAAGGTTTATAAAACAAAGCTAAGTTACGTGGAATGTGTTGTATGATATGACAGGACGCATAATCAAAACTTTTTTCCTACAACTAATAAGGAGAAATGCAGCGTCTATGGGGTTTGGGTACAAAAAAATGGCAAGCTAATTACGTAAATGAATCTATTCACTAGAAGTGATAATAAAGGAAATATGCTGAAAATATCTGATGGCTTTTCAGCTCTACTCTTTGCATCTATATTATGTAACTGCCATTTTCTTTTGAGGTTGAGTTTGAGGTTTAAGGTGCTGGTTTACATAAATTCCTATGTACTCATGTCTCGGGGGCTTAATACAAATATGTTTGATTGATTCCACTAACCCCGTTAAGCTACTCATTTATGTTGTCAACATTCGTATATAAAGAAAAGCTAAAAGTGTATTTCAAATCTAATATTTATATCGCAATCAAATTTAATGTTTTGAAACTTTCAAGTCGAATCTTAATAGGCCAAAAAATCAAAATGGACCCTAAACACTAGTATTTAAAATGGACCCTAACGTTTAAGAGTGTTCAAAATGAACCCTAAAGTTTGCAAAACATTCAAATTAAATCCTAAACCTTGAAAAATGTTTAAATTAAACTTTGACTTCTAACGATGTTAAGCCACCGTCAGTTATCTTCTAACGTGGCAAAATTTTTGCTTATATTTTTTATTTTTAAATGGGACCTACCAAATAATGATGCTGAATTTTTTAAAGGAGGTGAGTCCCATATGAAGTTATAATGCTACGTTTAAATACTACATATAACTACGTAATACACGAGTTTAATTACAAAGCTTTACATATTTCTCCGAGTAAACAAATTCACGTATTCAATTAGAGTGCTACACATTCAAGATATTATGAATATGGTGATCCTCATTATAAAGCGCATCCATATGGATTCTGTTAGGAGTCATAGCAATGTTCTTAACTTCATTGTCCTCTATAAGCAACTGAATCACCGATCTGTTCAAACTTTTATCAACATAACTCGTCCTTATTGGTTTTGTAGAGCTTGGACACGATTTTTTTTATTTTGAACATAATTCTTACTAGATTTCTTCCTTTTGATCATAGGAATCTCGCTGATCTTTTCCAGAAAGTTGTTTATTTGTTCAACCATTTTTGCCTTTTCGCGTTCCTCATCTTTTCAGTATCTAATGTTTGCTTGATTATTTCAATGCTTATCAAATCGTTAAGAACGATTGTCAGATACCTAAACGGTTGTCATCTGGAAACTAATTAGGAGAATTCTCGATCCAAACCCTACTACCAGAATTACAATTGAAGGCACTAAAGCTGATAAGTGGTTCAAGGAGGGCTATACACCTGTTGACGCTACAGATGAAGATGAAGACATAATGTTGATGAAAAAGCGTTCTCGATGCATAAAGTGGTAACTATGAGCTTCAATTTATTTGTCTTTTCCCTTTTTTGAAATGTCAATAATAGTCTTTTTTCATTATGTTAACTAACCATTATTTTTCTATTATAGCTGTATGAATGGGAAAGGAGTCCAGGATCACCTAACCTCATCAATGCTTTCTAGTTAATTGGAATGTTCTCATGCCTAGACCTCTCAAGCTTCTTTCAGAAAGAGTTGCATCTCCATTCCTTGCTTCAGAATTACCTAAAAAAAAGATCTTGTAACATCAATGATATCTTAAAGTTTGCACATTCTGTCTAAATGAATTAGGATGTTTCTGAGAGAAAGATTAGATTTACTTCTAATCACTCTATGAAAGATTTGCTTGAGAAGACAGAGGATATTATGACTGAGATGGGATATCACGTCTTGAAGAAAAATAGAAAGATTCGTGAAACATCATTTTTTTAATGTTTCTTTTGATAAGCTCTTCACCTCAAATTAGATAAAGCACAAATCACTAATCCAGGATCTAAGAAACATTAAATATTACGCAAGAATAACAAAAACAACTCAGAAGGTATTTCCACCATGCCCACAAAATTTAGGAAGGAATGGGGGTGATAAAGAATGAGTTTGATCTTTACAAGCACTTGCTTGAATGAAAACCAAGTCTTTAAAGAACATCAAGGAAGGATTTCTCTAAAGTAACGCAAAAGAACACTCAATTTGTTTTCTGAATATTGAATGAATGAAGTCTACCTACAAGACCCAGAATAAAGAGTATTTATTCTAACCCTAATGACTTGAATGACTTTCATAAGGATAGGAATTGGGTTTTGGCCCACTCTAGTCTAAAAGAACAAAATTCCTAACAAATAAGCTTAAAACAAGTTAATTAGGTCCAAACAAACCCAAAAATGTAACTAGGCTTATTTAAGGCTATAATCCACTTATTTAAGTTCTAAATAGCATAAATAAAATTTCTAAATAAATAAAATAAGAAGCCCAAGCAATTGGCCCAAAGATGCTCAAAACAACCTAATTGTAACAATTGAGTTGTTTCAAGTTGTGCATCAGGTCCAGCCTTCTTCAACAAGTCCAACACATTGCTCCAAGCCTTGAATCATCATTATAAACCTTAGTGACATGTTCCCAAGTGTTTTAGCTTCTTCTCTTGCATATTGATCCACCATCAGATTGTTAAGAGCCTTTTTAGCATGCTTAGCCTGCAACCTTGTCATTGGACCTCTAAGATTCTCCAATGGATCTTTTTCCCTAGTATCACTTTGTTGAGCTTGTTTAAATGTTTCTCCTTGCTGCCCAAGCTCTCCAACACGTCTACGTCCCAATCCTTCTGTCTTGCCTAAAGTCACTTATGATGCTTGATCTCTCTATCATTCCCCCTCTCCTCAAAATGATTTGTCCTCGAATCAGTTTCTTCATCTCCAAAATTAAAAGAAGATAAATCAATAACATTGAAAGTAGTATGAACACCCTATTCACCTGGCAAATCAATCTTGTATGCATTCTCATTCATCCTTTCCACCACTCAAAATGGTCCATCTCCACATGGGTGCAACTTAGATTTCCGTTTGCCGGGAAACCTTTCCTTTTTGAAGTGTACCCAAACCTAATCACCAGGTTTGAATATTACTTGCTTTCAAACCTTGTTTGCTTGCTTTTCATAATACCACGTCTTTCTTTCAATATTCTGCTTCACCTTTTCATGAAGCTTTTTCACTAATTCAGCTTTCTTCTTTCCATCCAAGTTGTGTCTTTCACCTAATGGTAATGAAACAAGATCTAACAGAGACAAAGGATTAAAGCCATAAACGATTTCAAATGGTGAAAATTCGATAGCACTATGTATGGTTCGATTGTAAGCAAATTCAATTAATGCAAGGATTCTTCCCATGTTTTCAAGTTTCTTCCAACTATAGCATGCAACAAAGTACTTAGAGTTATATTTATCACTTTAGTTTGACCGTTTGTTTGTGGATAATATGTAGTAGAAAATAAAAGTTTTGTTCCTAACTTACTCGACAAAGTCTTCCAAACATAAGTAAAAAATTTGCATCACGATCAGAAACAACGGTTTTTAGAACTCCATGCAAGTGAACAATTTCAGCAAAAGAACAATTCAGCAATGTATGATGCATCATTGGTTCGATGACATACAATGAAATGTGTCATTTTAGAGAACCTGTCAGCAACTACAAAAACTGAATCATGACCTTTCCTAGACCTAGGTAAATCCAAAACAAAGTCCATGGAAATGTCTACCCATGGTTCACTAGGTATAGGTAGTGGTTTATACAACCCATGGGGTTGAACTCTCGATTTAGCTTGCCTACACTCCACACATGTCCCGCACAATCTTTCTACATCTCTCCTCATGTGTGGCCAGAAGAAGTGTTCATTCAAAACGTCAGGAGTCTTTTTAACACCAAAATGACCAATTAAACCTCCTCCATGTGATTCTTTAACTAATAACTCTCTCAAGGAACATTGGGAAATGCACAACCTATTCTCTCTAAACAAATACCCTTTATGCCTAAAGAACTTCCCAATTGCAGATTTTTCACATGCATTAAACACATTACAAAAATCATGATCATCATTATACAAATCCTTAATATGTTCCAATCTTAATAATCTAACATTTAATGTGCTTAGCAAAGCATGTTTCCTAGATAATTCATCTGCTACAATGTTTTCCTTTCCCTGTTTATACTTGATCACGTATGGAAATGTCTCTATGAATTCTACCACCTTTGCATGCCTTTTTCTAAGTTTGTGTTGACCCTTTATGTATTCAATGATTCATGATCAGTATGGATAACAAACTCTTTCGGCCACAACTAGTGCTGCCAAGTTTTTAATGCCCTAACCAATGCATAAATTTCCTTTTCATAAGTTGGGTAGCTTAAGGCTACCCCACTAAGTTTATCACTAAAATATGCAATTGGTTTTCTATCCTATATCAAGACAACCCCTATTCTAACCCCACTCGCATCACACTCAATTTTAAAAGTATTGGCAAAGTTAGGTAAAGCTAAGATAGAAGTTGTGCTAAGTTTTTGATGGGAGAACCAATAGAAACTTGTCCTAGAGAACCTTCAACACGATGGAACTATGCCCAGGAATGACTAGAATCAAACACACACAGAAGCACAAGAAACAAAATTGAAAAGATAGAAATAGAACACAAAGAGAAAAGGGGTTAGAAGAATGTTG
>JAOTAY010052412.1:0-19691 GCA_025629805.1 Erythroxylum baracoense | reverse complement strand
ACTTTCAATAATCCTAAAACACTCCAATTTACCAAAAAGACCAAAATACTCTTTCCAATAGGTGAGGGGATGTTACATAGTGCTTTCTATTAAATCCGGTAGCTCGACATTCTCCTTGTACTTAAGGTGGTTCAAATGAACGGTACACTGATAACGCAGTCACTGATCTCAAAATCTGCACGTGAGCTACCCTAGTATAGATTCCACCTTCCTTGTGGTTTTTCTTCCTTCTTATTCTCCTACGTGTTTGTTTCCTTCTGACTGCATTCCCAGAATCCTCAATATCTCCCATTATCCCATGAGGTTCAGTTTCCTTGATATTATTTAGAAGTAGAGGGAAATCGTTGTCTTTCTTTGATACTTTGAAGGTTATCTGTTGCTTTCCTACCCTCAGAGTTAGTTCACCCCATCAACGTCAATTATCAAGAGAAAAGTAGCCAAGAATAGTTTTCCAAGGACCATAGGGGTTTCTTCATCTTCTCCAATATCCAGTATATAAAAATCTGCAGGGAAGATGAATCTATCAATTTATACTTGCACGTTCTTAATAATCCCCTTTGGTTGGTGTGATGTTCTGTCGGTCATTTTCACTAATATCTTTATGGGCTCTAGCTCTCCTAACCCCAACTTCTGACTAAAAGTGTAGGGCATCATATTGATTCTAGCTCCTAAATCCACAAATGCCTTGGCTATGTTGACTCTATTGATACTACAAGGAATAAAAAAATCCCCTAGGTCTTCTTTCTTCTATGTTATGTTAGGATTTCCTTTTTCTATGTGCTTCATTTTTTTCTTAACTGGTTCCTTTAACTTAAGCTTTGCTTGTAGTTGATTCATTATATCCTCCATCTTGTTTGACTCAACCTCCTTAAGAATCCTCGTTGCTCTATTTAACTTCGACTTCTGCTGAGAAAAAAATAGGATATGGAATTTCAGGTTAAGGTTCTTTAATCAGATCAATTGCGAGCTCACTTAGAAGGACCTCTAAAACTACCTGTCTTTCTCTCCTGTCTCTGTCTTCCTTCACATGTTCAGTTTTCTTTTCCTGAGTCAGAGTGATGGCCATGATTCATTCCTTTGGGTTGACCTCAGTATTGCTTGGTAGATTACTTGCACTTCTAGAAGAGAAAGTGTTAGCAAGTTGACCTACCTGAACCTCCAAATTGTGGATGGTTGAGGCATAATTCTTCAAAATCTTGTCAAACTTTGCTTCCATCCTCTTTTGACTTTCCTCCTGGCTAATAAACATCCTCTTCTGGTTCTTTTTTTCAGTTTCTAG
Source organism: Erythroxylum baracoense (assembly GCA_025629805.1). Lineage (NCBI taxonomy): Eukaryota > Viridiplantae > Streptophyta > Magnoliopsida > Malpighiales > Erythroxylaceae > Erythroxylum > Erythroxylum baracoense. The sequence goes on along the minus strand of JAOTAY010052412.1, from coordinate 18,412 downwards.
TTTGGACCCCAAGACATCCATCAGGTTGTCCATTTTGCTCTCTATTGACCCAATCTGATCTTGCTGAAATCCATGAAGTCCTTGCGATCTTGCTTAGCCACCTATATTGTTAGTGCTTCAAGAAAAATTTGGATGGTTTTTCCATCCCAGATTATAAGTATTCGCATACAGGTTATTACCTTTTTATGGTTGGCCCAAGTAATTTACCTGTTCTGTATCACTAGCTCCCAACAAGAAACAATCAGTTGAGCCGTGGTTGTTCTGCCCACACAGCTCACACTATACTTGCATCACTTTAGCTATAAATGACGATGCTCCTTGCATGTTGTTCTATTGCTTTGTAAGGGTCGTGCTTTGTGCCTGTAAAGCAGTAACAAAGTCAATAGGGATCATACCTTTTTACTCCTTCTGTCCTTGTTTATTCCTCTGACTTGACCATGTACAACTATTGCTCGCCAACTCCTCCAAAAGTTTATAAGTTGTTTCAATAGTCTTCCTCATTAAAGAACCTCTAGCGGCTACATCTATAGTTCCTCTCGTGCTCAAGTTCACACATTGTAAAATGCCTGCAATAGGAATTCTCTCCAAGAACTTCTCTGTAATTCTTTAAATCTCTCCCAGTCTTCACAGAGAGATTCTCCATCACTCTGCTAAAAATTCGTGATCTCCTTTATGATCCTCTTCGCCTTGGTAAACGAATAATTCTTCGCGAGGAATGCTTAGGCTAGCTGCTCCCAAGTAGTAATCTGCCCCGAACTAAGCGAATTGTACCACACCTTCGCTTGATCTTTCAAATGAAAGAAAATAATCTTAATTTTACTACATCATCGGACATTTCATTGAATCAAAAAATGTCACAAATCTATAAAAAATTAGCAATGTGGGCATTCGGATCTTCATTAGATAGCCCATAGAATTACACATTATTTTATAATATGTTGAGAAGTGCCGGCTTGATCTCAAAATTGTTAGCTTAAACCACTGGCCTCACAACTACTTGAAGACTAAATCTTAGCCTCATAAGGTCCATTAGTGTCCTCTTAGCTCCTCCTTGCTCTCCTTCTTCAACCATATCTTTTTGTATATTATCTCGACGCTTCGTTCTTCTTAACTCTCGTCGTGTCTGTGATATCAAGAAACTCATTGTTACTAATTTTTGTCGATCTTTGCATGGTCCTTGTGTTCATGCACCTATAAATACACAAGGAAAAGTATCAAAAACTCTTAAATCAAAGTAATCTAAACTAAACAAGATGCTAAACAAACAATCCTCAGTAACGGTGCCAAAAACTTATTGATTGCTAAACAATCTACTAGTTTTATGCTCAAAAATTGCAAATATAAGGGTCGTGACTTGTAGTTAAAAAGTGGATATCGATCCCACAAGGATTGTGCTTAGGCACCACTTAATTCAGATTGATCTTTATTTAAGAACTAAAATTGTTTTATAGAAATAAACTGAAAATTAAACTAAATAAAATGACTAACAATGAACATTTAATAAAACCAAAATGCAAAACATTGGAATTCAAGATTTTAATAACCAAAGATCACTTTTTTTCTATCTTGTCTCCCTCCAATTTTATTAATTGAATTATGTCCCACCTAGACATCCAATTGTATTAACTACCCTCTCTCAAGGTGTAATTAATTGTCCCCAATCAAATTAAATGAAGTTGATTAAGCAATCTCTCAACCTACCAAATCACTCCACCAATTTAACTAGTTATTAAGTTATATTATGGGTGATCAATTAAATTAGCCAAGATCTCTCTTTCAACTAATCAATTAACGTGAAGACTGTAGGTCTATAGAATGCCAACTCTCATTGTACGATCCTACACAAATTACCTTACTCAATCTCTCGATCTATTACAAAGTATAAAAATATCCAACATTCATCAAAAACATCTTTCATTCGAATCAATAAAATAAGAGTTTCACAAGATAGTTCAAAAGTAATCCATAAAAATAAATCAGCCACCCATGGTGTCTATAACATCCCCAACAATTGAATAATTCATCATACAATGACTAGAAAAGATAAAACAACTGAAAATTAAATAGAAAGAACTCCTCCTCTTCTCTGCTAAAATTTGAAAATTTCGGTGTCGGTAAGCTCTTCTCCTAATTGTGATTGATGATCCTTGAATCTCCACCTTTCTCAAGACTACAAACCTAGATTTTCCACTTAAGGAGGCTTTTTTACATAGAGGTCTCAAGTCCCCCTTCATCTATAGGGTTTTTTATCTTATATGGTCCAGAAAACCTAAAAATTAAGTGAACTCCACATATGTTCTCGGATTAAACATCCCACGATCATAGGAATTGGCATGATTCCCACGATCGTGGATTCTTGCATCAGAATGCTTCCCCTGCTCTTCTTCTTTTTTGGTTTCTAGTTCAATCTCAAAGTTGTTCAACCTCCATTCCTACATAAAAATAATCAATTCTTACCCTAAATTAACATCAACCATAAAAGAATAACAATGAAGATCAAACTAAACAAAAACATATAAAATGAATCCTAAAACACAACAATAATAAACTATTATGTAAGAAACACATACCAAATACTTAGAAAAACACACACTAATGCACAACTATCACTCCACCATAACCAAACTGTGCTCTCATATACTGAACTTGCTTTGTTTCATTACCTTGCATCAGCAAGTAGCCAATGTTATCATGATTGTCCTGGCCATATAACTCCCATCTTTTTTGAATGGCCTTAATAGGGGCTGAAGAAGAAGTTTTCATATTGTTCAACTGTCAACTCAAGTTGTCAATTTTAGGTTGCATTTCTATAATTAGGTCAACAACTAAAGCTCCTTTTTACTCACGGAGAGTTGTGGGTTGTCTACTCCTGTCATTCGTCTACAAACAGTTGTTATTGACCATTTCTTCAAGCAACTCCTCTGCTTCATCAACAATCTTTCAGATAAGTAATCCAACTAATGTTGCATCTATGGTACCTCTCATGGGTGGATTGACTCCATTGTAGAAGGTCTACAAAAGAATTCTTTTGGTGACGTGAACAACTCCTTTTTAAATCCTTATATCTCTCCCACGCCTCGTAAAGTGATTCCCTATCATTCTGTTGAAAATTCATAATCTCTTTTATTATCTTCATAGTTTTAATGAGGGGAAAAATACTTGTCTAGGAATGCATGTACTAATTGCTCCCAAGTTGTGACATTTAAGGGACTGAAAGAGTGATACCAAGCTTTAGCATTATCCTTTAACGTAAAGGGGAAAAGCCTCATCCTAACATCATCTTTTGACTGCCTATGATATGGAAAGATATCACATATTTTAAGGAAGTTAACTATATATTCATTGGGATCCTCATTGATTAGTTCGTAAATTTACACATTTGATTGCAATAAGTAAGGCTGGCTTAATTTCAAATTAAGGTGTTTGAATAAGAGGTCTAGTAACTCCTTGATTGATTACATTAAATACTGGTCTCATGAAATCCATAAGGGTCTAAAGTTGGTTCCTTTGGGTTCCTCCTTACTAAAACTCATGAGAAAATTCCTCAACCATCGGTTCTTCAATTTCTTCTTCTTGGCATTTGGCCCTTCGAAAGGCTCGTTTCAAGTGAGTGATGTTTAGTGCTAAGGTTTCGGTGATTGGACTTGAACTTTGAGTGACTCTTATGTTCATGCAAATGCACAGACACAAGAGTGGTGAGAACGTCTTAGACTACATGAAATAAACTAATCCTATTACTGCCTGACAACAGCGCCAAAAACTTGTTGAGGCAAGTTTTAGTTTATTTAAAACCTCAAAATACTGCAAGCGCACAGGTCATGGGTTTAGTATGTGAGGTGTCGATCCCTCGAAGAGTTGTTGAACTAATCTAATTCTAATTGTCTAAGGCTTAAATATTTATTAAAAATAAAATAAAATTGCATAGAAAAGTAAACATGTGAAGATGATTGATTGGAATAAAAATTTAAAACTAACACACAAAGAGTATCAAATTGAGCACCACCAAATTAACAATGGAAATCACACAAGGAAGATTAGTCTAATATGAGAAGGGGGATTTATCCTGTCATCAAATGTTAACATGACTACTTTTAAGTTAATACAATATCGGTCCTAGAATTTCAAAGGGTAGATTACTGTCTCTCGAGTTATAATCATTAAACCCTAAATCATAGCCCTTAATTGAATTATGGAATTTTCAATCTCTCAATTAACAAAAAACCCATAATTACAATCAGATCTTAAGCCCTCTAATAAACAATCGGGTCTTTACATGAATTCTCTCTTAGTCTAAATTCCCAATTTGATTATTTATGTGATCTATTATATTGTTTAACTCTTATTACCTAACCTAATCATTTTTTATCGACTCACTCTCTCGATTATTACTGAAGCATACAAATACAACAAATAATCACAACACCCAATGAATTAACATCAAAAGAAATCACATTAACATTGATTTAAGAACAAATCCCTAAAGAAGTTTAGAACATCATTATCAAACCCAAGTCTATCACTAACAAATCCATCTTATACATTCAAAAGAAAGAACAATAAAGATGAAATGAAGTCACTTAAAAGGGTCAGAATCGATCAGGAAGATGGCAACATAATAGCCTCCTTCTTCCCCTCTTCATTTCTCCTCCTTCTCTCTTCTTCTTCCTCTGTCCTTTGATCTTTCTCAAAGTGGCAAAGGATGGAGCTATTTTTTATGTCATTTCTCTTTCTTTATATAGTATTTTTCCATTTAAGATAAACCCTAGGGTTTTTCCTTAACCAAAAAATCCAAAAAGTCCCTCAAAAACTTAAGTGTGGAAGGTTATCCACGCCTTTATCATGTAAGCCACGATCGTCGCACCAAGCTTTTCTTCTATCATAATCGTATGCCTCCACCAGGCTTTTGTTAAGATCATGGCCCTGGGTTTTGCTCTGGGCTTCCTTCGAATCTCCTTCGTTCTTTTATATTTGACCTGAAACGCTAACAAACACATTAAAGCATCTTAAATACACAAAATTTAAGGTTAATGACGTACTCTTAACGTATAAAACACTCAAAACACAAATGAATAACTAAATAACACAATCCTAACCTAAAGATGCACTAATTATTCAATTTAACAACTAAACACATACTAAACTACCCACTCAAACATTATGCAATCTACCACTATCACTTCTTCGTCACTTCTTTTTCACATTATTATTATATTCTTCATTCGCTCTTCTTATTCGTGTCACCTAGTCACGTTCCTCCTTTGTTCTTCTTCTATCATATATCCTTTCCCCAGCTCCTTTGTATGCCATGTCAAGTCACAGTACGCTAACTAACCAATGGTCCAACGTATTGTAAATAAGGTAATCTCTTTTTTTAATTTTGGGTTTTTATTAATTGTTGATTTCTTTAAGATTATTGTCGTTTGGTTTGGGGATATTGATCTGATTTGGTTAATTTGAGAACTTTGTATGTTAATAATGGGAATATGGGATAGTGTGTGTATAGTGTATCACAAAATGCCCAACTCTTTAATACATGTATAGTGTATGTTTAAAGAAAATGGATTTTGTTTGTTCAGTGCTTTAATCTCTTGTAACTTAGCATACTTGACATTCAGGCAATGGGTTATTAATTTTTGTACCTTCTTGACAAACCTAAGGATAGTCATCATAATAGTGATGTTTATCTTTTGAGTGTTAATCTCATTGCATTTATTTAATCAGAGGCCGATCAATGCATAAGATTCCTCTTTTCTTACTATCTTCACTATCTTAAATTTAATTATTCTCATTTAAGATAAATATCGACCTTAATTCTTAAACAGATTGACGATATGTTATTAACTGATAAACTCAATTCCTCTTTTCCTAACCATATGAATAACATGGACAACATTTATAGAGAATCCAAACACCCAAATGATCACATAACAATAACATTAAACCTATTAACCAACTCGTTATAAATTAATTAACTAGCTTGTTATAAATTAATAGATCAACCATGTTATATATGTCAAATGGGTCATTGATAACATATATCCTTATTTTTTGTTTTGTAACCTATGGCAACTTCGTTTCAACTCCAAAGCAGTAATGATTTTTAGAACAAAACTTGCTAAAATTAGACTCTTTAAACATTAAAAAGCAAGAACTTGCAAGTTAGTCCCACCCATACTTAACACTCCTCGAGTTATATTGTCTGTCGATGATAGGAGTTGTTTCACATATACTTTAACTAGTTTAAGTTGACAAGCAACACAGAAGGGACATTATATTTATTTATTTATAATTGTGCCTCAACTTTCACAAATAATGCAATAGAAAGTGGATTCTTTTTTTCCAAGAGATTAAAGAGAAAGTGTTTTTTTCCAAACAAGAATTAGTGATTATCTGGTATCATGTGTATGTGTGTATAGTAATGTTTGATAGGTATAGATCTACTGATTTATTTATGTTTGTGTGACTTGATATTAAAAAAAGTACACATTCTAGTTGGAATAAGTTAATTTTATGTATCTTATGAAAATGTAAGAGAATGGGAATAAACTAATAATGAGGAAGGAATGAACAACAAGGGGTTTTCATTCATCTTGTGAAGTATCTAATGAGTGGATTAAAGAACAGAGACTAAGGAAGACTAGAAAATGGAATGGGATTAATGTAAATGGTGTGAAAAATGAGAGAAATGGGAATATTACATTACTAAATAAAGATTGATGGAAGCTCTCCAAAAAGCTATTTGAAATCTAAGTCACAAGCAAATCAGAGTAAAGCCTTAGTTATATATCATACATAAATAAAACAAGGAAGATAAGCAAGTAGATGAGAAGGTCGCTAACATCCTGACAAACATGCATTGACAATCAAAATACTTTAAATGTTCACTAATGCCAAAACTCAGAAGTTTAACAAATCTTAGTTAAATCAAAGTACTTTAAATTAACGAATCTTTATTATATGTTGATTATTTCTAACCTCAAGATAGATGGGCATATTCCTTCAGTTGAGAGTTCTAATCTAGTACCGAAGTAGAAGTGGAAACTTCTATTCCAACACCAACTGAGGATAGAAATTCAACTAGAACTCAAGTTACTTAAGATAAAAGTGAAGTTTGGAATCACTTTAACAAGACTATATTGACCGACAGAATTGAAAAAGCAAAGTGTAAGTATTGTCAAAACTTGTATTCAAGTGGTTCTAAAGGTAAAACATCTCATTTAAAGAGACATATCGAATCATGTACTAAAAGGAAGATGGTTTTAAGAGGTCAAACATTTTTGACCCCTAACCTTATGAAAGGAAAAAGTGAAATGACCATAACAACTTTTGATAACAACAAATCAAGGATTTTGATGGCTAATATGATTATAGGAGATGAACAACCATTGTCTATAGTTGAAAAAAAAGATTTAGGATATTTCTTAATTCACTCCAACTGACTTTCAAGGTTCCAAGTGGGAATACATTAAGGAAGGAAATTTTCAAAATTTATGAGGAAAAGAAGAAAAAGACATTAAAAGAACTGTGAAGGACGAACTGCGATAACAACAGAAATGTGGACAAAGGAAAACCAAAAGAAGGGTTATATGGTAGTGATGACATATTATATTGATAATGATTGGATGCCATGCAGTAGACTTTTGAGGTAATTTATATTCTTTAATATTGTAATCATTTACTTTTTTCATTATTGTGAATTTATGATTAATTTTGGTAATATTTGTACATAATAGGTTCATTTATGTGTCGGCACCATACACAAGTGAAAATTTGGCAAATGTGTTAAAAGACTGTTTGATGAATTTGAACATAAAAAACAAACTATCCACCATTACATTCGACAATTGTAGCACAAATGATGCTATGATTGAGAAGTTGAAAGGTAAGATGTGGATTGGGAGCTTATTGGTTAGAGGTACGTTATTTCATATACGTTGTTTTGCGCATATTCTTAACTTGATTATGTAGGATCAGTTGGAGATGATAAAGGAAGCAATAGATTGTATTCGGAATAGTGTTCTATATTGCAGTGCAACTCCTAAAAAAGTTGAAACTTTTGAAGATAGTGCACAAATTTTATGCATTCTAAGTTTAAAGAAGTTGGTTTTGGATTTTCCAACTAGATGGAACTCAACCTTTAAGATGTTGGAGTCAACAATCCCATATGTTGAGGTGTTTATTAGACTAGTTGAAAGGGATTCTCAGTATACCTGCATGCTAATAGAAGATCAATGGGATTTAGCTAGAGAACTTTGTGTGAAGTTGAAATTATTCTATGATGCGACTGAATTATTTTCAGGAACAAAATATCCAATTTCGCAAAGTACCTTTAGCACTTTGTCCAACGTAAAGCATGTTTGATCAATGTGGATGTTTGACTCCAATGAAGTTATTTGAACTATGGCGGAGTAGATGGCGGAGAAGTTAAATTCTTATTAGTCTAAAGTTGAAGAAATTGTTAAAGTGATATATGTGTTGGACCCGAGATATAAGATGGACGAGGTTGAATATATTTATAATGCATTGTACGGTGGTGAAGCTCAAGAGCGTGAACATACCATGAAACAATTATGGTATCAATGCTTTAATGATTATCAAGTCAAATGCAACAAACTTATGAACGAGATTTTAGTGGTGCAGGCAGTTCAGCTTCAACTTCAGTTTCAGGTTCGACCTCGTCTTCTAACCCATTATTGATAAATTCTCTTTCACATTTTTTGAAAGAGAAAAGGGCTAGGACTTCTTATAATATGATGGAGTTAGATAAATATTGAAGTAAATCACACGTTAATATAGAATTCACTTACAATATACGAAATACACAAAAAGGGGGGTTGAATTGTGTAATCTTTTTGTGAACACAAAATCTTTAATATATTTTGTTAAGAACATCGCTAACTTGTTAAAAGAATACCACAAAAGTTATACAATATTAGTTATGTAGTTAAATCGCAAATAACTTTTATATACTTATTTAACAACAAAATAGAGTAAAATAAAAGGATAAAAGATAGAAGCTGCAATTTTTATACTGGTTCACTCCAAACCGTGGGCTACGTTCAGTCCTCAGAGTTCGTCTGAGTTTTCACTAAACTTCGAAAAATTTACAAGTATTCTTTCTTCCTTTCCAGAGCCTCTTTAGGTCTCTTACACAAAGTATTCTTTCTACTATCTTTGCCTCTCTAGGCTCTTAGCCTTTTCTTTCTCTCGCTAGAAAGATATTGTGAGCTTTTGTTATAGTAGGGTTTGCTCTCTTAGTATCGCACTACAGAATTTTTCTTTTCGTAAGTATACACTTGAAAGCTCAAAAGTTGTAAAGTTAAAATGTTTTCGAAAAGTTGTTCAATCTTTGACTACAACTAGTATTTATAACCTAAGTCCCCAACTGCTTCTTGATTCTTGATAACTACTTCTTGAATCTTGTAGAACCATTATTCAGTTGAGTTCTATAACTAACTCTAACTAACTAACTGTCTGACGTACTAGCGTATCTTCTTCTTTGTATTGTCTGTATTTTCCTCTTCTGTGTTTTCACTTCTTCTGTATCTTTTGCTTCTTCTGTGTTTTCACCTCTTCTGTATCTTTTGCTTCTTCTGTGTTTTCACTTCTTCTGTATCTTGTGCTTCTTCTATGTTTTCACTTCTTCTGTATCTTGTGCTTCTTTTGTGCTTTCACTTCTTCTGTGTTTTGCGCTTCTTCTATGTTTTGCTTCTTCTATGTTTTCCTTTCTTTTGTGTTCTCCACTTCTTCTATGTTCTTCCTGTCTTCTGTGTTCTCCGCTTCTTCTGTGTTCCACTTCTTCTGTGTTTTACGCTTCTTTTGCACACTTAACAGACTCATCAAAATAGTTCATTTATTTCTAATATTAATATTATTTGATTGTCACCAAAATTAATAATCATGAAGTCCTCTTAACTTAACTATCTCCCCCTTTTTGATGATAACAAATGATCATAATTTTGGAAAGATAAAAGTGAATGAACGAATTTTATTCAGATAATGAATAAGAAGACAACAAGCAATATACACATACGATATCTTCTTTTCTTGTATCTATTCTTCTCTTCTTTCTTCTGCTTTTCTTTCTTCCACTTTTCTCCGCCTATTCTTCTGCTTTTCTCCCTCTATTTCTTATTAATCAAAAAGTTTATCAAAGATGCTTCATAATTTCAGGAAACATATGTTGCATATCAGTTCTGATCAACTTGAGGTCTTCTTCAATTGAAACTCGTAGATATGCTACTTCCTTATGTAGATCACCCACTGAGTCACTCAGATCATCAACCTTAGTATGAATTTCTTCAATCTCCTTAACTAAGGCTTCCTGACTCCACTGCTGGGAGTGACTAACTTCTTCCATACCAATAGTAGGAACTTGTTGAGGTGTACTTGATGGATAGAAGTTTGTCGCAACAAGTATTTCTGAAGGTAAGACATCTAATTCAATGATTTTGATAACAGGAGGTTTGAAAGATCGTTTTCCTTCAGGGAGATCAAGGTCATCAGGTCTAGGTAGTTTTGGAATTGGTTTTCCAAGAAGGTGAAGGACATCTTTAATTGAAGATATAACACTCAAAGGTCTAAAGTGCATGATTAGATGCACAAGAGTCTCTAAGTTGAAACTAATACCTTCAACCCTGATAGTTCTGTATTGTCCTTTTGTCACTCTTCCAACTACCTGAAAAGTTTCATCTGTAGTGAAGCATCCACAATGACTTCCTGATGGTTTTGAAATGTGATGTGAAATGTAGATTCCTTCTAATTGACCTGCATTGCATGCCTCATCTATGTTTCTCACAGTTGCTTGTATCTGATCTTTTGGAAGATCATCTATATTTCCTTCAGGGTACATCTTCTGTTTCCCTTTGTCTTCATTGCGTACAATGTTTGAAGCTATTGGTTGTATATCTGGTACAATCTTGATAAATCTTCTATTTTTGACTGGGTAAATAGTATATTGATCCTTAGACATCTTCTCTGGATATGGTTCTGACTTTTCATCTCTTAGAATACCATATAATCTTCTTTCTTCATGATTTAGAAGATGTATTGATCGATTGTTGATCAGTATTAGTTCAACTTGTACCTTGACTAACCTTTACTTCTTTTGTGTTTTCCAGTTCTTCTGTGTTTTCACTTCTTCTGTGTTTTCCACTTCTTCTGTGTTTTCCACTTCTTCTGTATTTTCACTTATTCTGTATTTTCCTCTTCTTTTGTGTTTTCACTTCTTCTGTGTTTTCCACTTCTTCTGTGTTTTCACTTCTTCTGTATTTTTCGCTTCTTCTGTGTTTTGCACTTCTTATGTGTTTTGCGCTTCTTCTGTGTTTTCCTCCTTTTCTGTGTTTTCACTTATTTTGTGTTTTCCACTTCTTCTGTGTTTGGCACTTCTTCTATGTTTTGCGCTTCTTTTGTGTTTTCCTCTTCTTCTGTGTTTTCACTTCTTCTGTGTTTTCTGCTTCTTCTGTGTTTTCTGCACACTTAACACACTTATCAAAATAGTTCATTTATTTCTAATATTATTGTTATTTGATTGTCACAAAAATTAATAATCGTGAAGTCCTCTTGACTTAACAGGCTTACCTCCAGGTTGCTCTCATCAAGTGATGCCATTCGCATCTTTAAGCATCAACACTTCCAAATCCTTCATTTGGAAGCCTTCGTAATATGGTTTCTGGTGATGGCTATTCACTTTGAATATCTTGTCAATTTTTAGACACTGTATCTCTACTGCACCAAAAGGAAACGCATGAGTAAAACCAAATAGATCAACCCAATCGGAATGCAACTTTCCTTGGAATAACTTAAGCTTGGAGTGATATAGCAGTACTTTCTTACCCACTAAGAAGCTTTTCCTTGAAATTATCTTATCATGAAAAGCCTTCGTCTTCTCCTTATATCATTGCATTTTGAAGGAGTCATTCCACATCTCCTCTTATTCTTGTAGTTACAACTTCCTACACACACCTGCATCATCCAAATTCATGTTGCATCTTTTTATTACCTAATATGCCTTATGTTACAACTCTACCGGAATATCTATATGGCTTCCCAACACCAATCTATATAAAGACACCCCGATTGGTATTTTATAATCCATTCTATAGGCCTATAATGCATCTTTCAACCTCACACTACAATCCTTTCTATTAGGCTGACCTTTTTCTCCAGCATTGATTTGATTTCTCGATTTAACACTTCGACTTATCCGTTGGTTTAGGGATGGTATGAGGTGGAAACCCTGTGCATGATGTGATATTTTAAATAGTTTTTCCATCACCCTTTTCCAAAAATGGGTTCCTCTATTGCTTATGATTGTCTATGATTGCCTCTGGCTTCCAGAACCTAGAAAGAATGTCAGCTTTAACAAAATCGATAACAACTCTGACATCAATACTTATGGTGGCCTTAGCTTCCACCCATTTGGAAACATAATTGACTGCAAGCAATATATAACTAAAACTAAAAGATAGAAGGAAAGGCCATTTAAAGTCAATACCCCAAACATAAAAAAATTCACATAAAAGAATAAGTATTTGTGGCATCTAATCCTTATAGCACAGGTTACCTAACTGTTGGCAACTGTCACATGACTTGCAAAAGATGTATGCATCCTTGAATAAGGAGGGCTAGTAGAAACCACTCTCTAAAACTTTATGAGTCGTCCTCTTTACTATAAAATGTCCTCCATACGCATACGAATGGTAGAAGGCTAAGATCAAAGGTGTTTCACTTTCAAATATACACCTCCTGGTGATTTGATTTGCACAATGCCTCCATAAATATGAGTCATCCCAAACATAGTACTTCGCTTCATTCCTTAGCTTATATCTCAGAATTGTTAACAAACTAATAGGTAATTTGTTAGTAACTAAGAAATTCATAAATCTGCATGCCATAGTGGTGTCAAATTGGCAAAAAACAATCTTTTATTTGGAAATGTCTCTCGTAAAAAGGATGTTAACTGCTCCTTTAATTAACCGGCTGAGGTAACATGTTGAACAGTATATAGGAAATGATAATAATCAAGAAGTTTAACTTAATCTATGGTTAAAAAATTAGAGCAAACTATAATCTTAACTAAATGACAAGCAAAAATTATGGGAGCAGCATTTCAGTGAATCAAACTAGAAATCAATCACAATATATTCAAAAAAAGAAAATAATAAAGCCAGATTGCTACACTATGAAGATCCAACATATCTATTTGAAACAATATGGAAGAAGGAAGAGAAAAAACCCATACTTTAGGAATTATAAGCTAGAAATCTCTTCCTTCTATAAGAGGGCACTCTCCTAGCTAAGAGAGTTCCTTGTGGTGAATAGGAAGTAACACAAAATCTTATCTGGCATGGCATGCATATGGAGGATTAGGAAAGAGTGATAAAACAAAAACCATAGAATTGCCCCAGGTAAAAATTGCAACAAGCTCAACCAAAACCAAACAAGGTTAACATCTCATTGGAATTTGTGGGCCTACCATAATGAATCTCACCATCTATTACATAAAAGTTCGAAGGAACCAGTTGATTACCATATCCAAAAAATTTAGATCATATATAGGGCTTTCATTACAAGCACCACATTATATTGATGTAGCTATGCTAGTTTTAAGCCAACTATTAGTGCTACTTAATTATATCAGCACCTTGCAATACCTTTTTAGGATGCAATTCTTTAATTTCTAAAAACTTATTACAAATAAATATCTAAAATTAGAATTTAATTAGGATTAATGTAATTAAAATTAAAACAATGAAAATCAGGTAAATGTAATTTCATATGAGAATATTATAAGAAAATAAAAATAAAAATGCAAAAAAGATGTAACAAAATTAAGTATCGATAATACTTATTTTTCATTTAATGAGAAATAAGTAATTTAGGTACATCTAAGTTAAATAATTGTCTACATATTCCAATTTAAAGTTATCCTCACATTTGTATGTAAATATACCAACTAGTAATAGATAAAAAAGGTATAAAATCTCTTTCTATCATATTACATTATATGAAAGAATTTTGATAATACTTATTTTTCATTTAATGAGAAATAAGTAATTTAGGTACATCTAAGATAAATAATTGTGTGCATATTCCAATTTAAAGTTATCCTCACATTTGTATATAAATATACCAACTAGTAATAGATAAAAAAGGTATAAAATCTCTTTGTATCGTATTACATTATATGAAAGAATTTTGAGTTATATTAGTCTTACAAGTTGGTATTAGTTGGTACACTAAAATATTAAAAAAATATTTTGTTAAATTTATTAATAATGAAAATTAAATAGAAAAATAAACACACACACACACACACATATATATATATATTACATTTAAATGTTTTTAAAAATAGTTCACTAAATTTGAAAGAAATATTTTATGCAAATTTTAATAAATGAAGTTACAAAATTAAAAATTGAGATTTTTTTAAATTTTAATCATAATGGAAGACTTAAATTATAATTATATAAAAATTAAGAGGCTACTTACAGTTTTAAAAAATAATATGGAATAGTGTCTAATATTAATGGGTACCATCATTGTATTGTATTATACCAAAACTAGTACATGTATTCAAAACTTTGCTTAAAAGTTTATCTTTATATCGAATTTACATTGGATATGCAAGATAACCTTATCCCTATGACGAAAGAGTTTTTTTAGGAGACTTTTATGGTCATATAAGGGCAACCTCAGATAGATATCCATGGACTCATAGGGGTTTCAGGTATGGTGATAGAAATAATAATGGGGCTGCTTTGTTGGATCTTATGGTAATGTTTAAGTTTGTGATAGCCAACTCTTTTTTTCAAGAAAATTGAGGAGCACCTAGTGATGTTTAAGAGAAGAACCACAAAACTGGTCAACTTGGCATAGATTATTAGTTTTAGATCTTACAATCAAAGGTTAGAGGAAGAAGAGAAATCCTAATAGGTATACTAAAGTTAGATGGTGGAATCTGAAAGGGGGAACAATGGAACAATTTAGGGATAAAGTAATTTATGGAGAAGAATGGACATTGGAAGGAGATGCTAACTAGATGTGGTAAAGAGTAGTAACTCTTTTAAGAAATACAACTAAAGAGATATTGGGTGTTTCCAAAGGGCCTAGGGGTAATACAATGGAGTCTTAATGGTGGAATGAAGATGTACAAGAAAAGGTTAAGATCAAAAAAAGCCCTATTGGATAGCATCGTAAAGGTAAAAAAAGTAATTAATAAAGAAAGCTACAAACAGGGAAAAAAGAGAGTGATAAAGGATGCTTTCATTTCGGAGAACTAGTTTGGCTACATCCCAGAAAGGTCCACAATAAAAGCTTTACATCTCCTTTAGAAGATTAATGCAATATTACAAGAAAAGGTTATGTAACCTACATATGGTTTTTATTGATTTAGAGAAGTCGTATGATGTAGTAACTAGGAAAATCATGTGGAGGTATTTAGACATGAAGGGAGTTCCTATGACCTATATACAAGTTAGTAGGGATATGTATGAAAGTGTAAAGATGAGAGTAAGGATGATAAGAGGAGATATAGAGCATTTTTCCATCGATATTGGGCTACACCAAGGTTCCTCTTCGAGACCTTTTTTGTTTATAGTAGGGATGGATGAGATCACTAAGAATGTCTAAGGGGATGTGCCTTGGTAGATGTTATTTGTTGATGAAATTGTTTTAATGGATGAAACAAAAAAAGTTGTCAATGTCAAGCTAGAACTTTGGAGGGATACATTAGAGTTGAAGAACTGAGCACGACTAAAACTAAGTCGAAGGGATTTAAACTAAGCAGTGCTAAGACTAAGTATTTAAAATGTAACATTTTAGTCTATAAGATAGCTTATGATGTGAAGGTAAATATTAGTTCAAAAGTTATACCAAGAAAGAGTGTTTTAGGTATTTAGGATCTATCATCTAGAGCAATAGAGAGATTGATGAAGACATAGTTTGCGGTATCAAATCAGGGTGACTTAAATGCAGAAGTGTATTAAGAGTTTTATATAACAATAAGATACCATTCAAACACAAAGATAAATTTTGTCATTTAGGGATTAGGTCATCCATGAGCTATGGGATAGAGTGGTGGCCTATTAAGTAGGTGAATTGTCATAAGCTATTGGTGGTGGAGATAAGTATGCTCTATTGGATGTGTAACTTTACTAAAAGAGATAAGGTAAGGAATGTAATGATAAGAGATAAATTAAAGGTGGCTAATATTAATGAAAATTTAAGAGAGACAAGGCTTAAGGTACTTAAGATATTTTAAGAGGAGACACTCTAATGCTCCATTGGGAAGATACGAGAAGATTATACTTAGAAACTATAAGAGGAGGAAGGAGTAAAAAGAATTGGAGGAGGTGATCAAGAATGATATGTGATAGATGGATATTTGACTATATTTTTACACCTATATTTGATGTATTTTGCTTCATATTTTATAATTTTAATGTATATTTGGTACTTAATTTGCTCCAAGTGTGTTTACAAGTGACAATTGCCTTCGTGGACTTAAAGGAGAAGAATTCAAATAAAAATTTAGCATAAAACAAAGAATTAGTGATCTTGTTGGACCCCGTTATCGGAGTCTAACTCCTTCTTGCTCTGATACCACAACTGTTGGACCCCATTATCAGAGTCTAACTCCTACTTGCTCTAATACCACAACTGTTAGGCCCCGCTTCCAGAGTCTAACCCCTTTCATGCTAAAATCATCAAACTTATCATCATCCGGTCGTCTTCTCAACACCTTACACATATACCTGCTTCGGGGCTATTAGTATAACTTTTCCTATAGGCGTCCAAGCTAAGGTTTCTTTGAATAGATTTAAAGAGCACTCCAAAATCTACAACTTTCATGAAGACCTCAAAGACCAGCGTTATCTTCTGAAGGGTCAAAAATGGGACAGAAGATATGCGGTGAACAGTGACCCAGAAGGAGTTTTGGAAACACAGACAATGTTTTACAATTGCCATAACTTTCTTTAGAGGGATCGGATCAAGGTATTCTTTATATGGTTGGAAAGAGGATTTCAAGATCTACAACTTCCATGAGACCTCAAAGGTCAATTCTATCTTCTGAGGGGTCAACAATGGGACAGAAGATAACTATAAATAGTAACCCAGACGATAGCGTGAATAGTGGCACAGACGAAGTCTGTGAACAGTAACATAGACGATACTCTATGAACAGTAACACAGACGATACGCTGTGAACAGTAACATAGACGATAGGCTGTGAACAGTAACACAGACAATATTCTGTGAACAGTAGCACAGACGATATGCTGTGAACAGTAGCACAGACGATAGTTTGTGAACAGTATCACAGACAATACTCTGTGAACAGTAACACAGACGATACGCTGTGAATAGTAACACAGACGATACGTTTCAACTCATATTACTTCTTAACTCCTTCTTATAATCCTTGACCTATGAACTATCCTCTGTGATCTATCGTCTGTAGTTGATTTTTTTCTCTTCTATATTTGACCCTTTTTCATCTGTGGTCTATCCTCTATGTTCTATCGTCTATGTGATGACGTGTCCTCTGTATTCTAACGTCATCACAGACGATACTTTTTCATTCTATTCATCCTTCCCTCTATGTTCTATCGTCAATGTGATGACGTGTCCTCTGTGTTCTGACGTCATCACAGACGATAATTTTACTCTCTACTCATCCTTTCCTCTATGTTCTGAAGTTAACACAGAGGATACCTACTCTTCATTCCTCCTTGCCTCTGTGTTCTGACGTCATCACAGAGGATAATTATACTCTTCAATCCTCCTTGCTTCTGTGTTCTGACGTCATCACAGAGGATACGTATATTCTTTAATCTTCTTTGCCTCTGTGTTCTGACGTCATCACAGAGGATACTTATACTCTTCAATCCTCCTTACCTCTGTGTTCTGACATCAGTACAGAGGATACTTATACTCTTTAATCTTCCTTGCCTCTGTGTTCTGATGTCATCACAGAGGATACTTATACTCTTCAATCCTCCTTGCCTCTGTGTTCTGACGTCAGCACAAAGGATACTTATACTTTTTAATCTTCCTTGCCTCTATGTTCTGACGTTATCATAGAGGATACTTCTACTTTATTTCTCCTTTACGTCTAGCTTATTTATTGCAAGACATTATCCTCCTTAACTGCTCTCATTTATTCCAAACTCATGTCAAAATCAACTAAACATGATCATTACTCGTTTCTCACTCCTTAAAAATTTATTTGGCTCAACACATGCACGTGAAAAACTTCACCATGATCATAATCATACGTAGAAATATATATATATACGTCATTCATTCCAAATGAGTATTTATTTTATAAGGCTTTAATAACCTTACAAGTCTTAATACACCAGTACACTTTAGACTAATACAACTTGAAAGGTGGCTAAAGCCT
>JAOTAY010052279.1:0-19709 GCA_025629805.1 Erythroxylum baracoense | reverse complement strand
TTGCTTGTATCAAATGATTATTAAACAAAGTGGAATATTTTGGTTATTGATTTTCTGTAATTGATGTTTGTGGTTTTTAAAAAAAATTATACCAACTTTTAATTGTTAAGTGATGTGGCACGCCACCCTCGCGGGGTACGGATTCGGATATCACTCTCGATATCGGGTTCGGGTCCAGCAGGAGTGGGGTGTTACACATTTTCAGTTAATACCTATGAAATTCGTTCACATTGAAGAACAATGTCTAGGTTATGTCTCCATTCATTAAAATTCTCTCCATTTTCCAATTTGTTATTTGTCAAGAGCAAAGTAAGTGGATTCATTTTGAGGTGATTATGTCTGAAAATATAAATTATTAAAGAGTAAGTAAACTAGTTAACAATATTGGAACTTTGTATAAAATCATGATGCATGTATGCATGACGATAGATTTAACAAAACTTAAAAAACAATTAAATCTTTATACGGTGGTTATTTTTCTTATCTATAATAGACTAAGTGATGGCAGGCCATCTTTTCTATCAAAAGAAAAACTAGGACCCCTACTCAAAAGGTTACCAAGCATCTTCATGCCTAACTTTTTTAGAAGCGTCATAATTTGGTCCATACATTTATCAAAAGAACTCCGATGGGCAGGTTATTTTAAAAACTATGTTGAGTGTAAATCATGCCTCATTGGGAGGTCACGTTTGCTACCAATGAGTTGACTTATTCTTTAAGAGACCCAAACCATGCAAGATCTAGGATTCATGCCCTCCAGTGGGGAATAACACTTTACCACATCCAAATGGGCCATCATTTGGAGACCGTGGACTCTCACATGAGCATCCTCTCCCACTCAATCTTTTTGGACTTTAAGTTTTAAATACCATCTTGTCTAGATGCAATTTATTAACCATCCTATATTGTTTCATTGTATATCTCATACATAATGAATGCATGGCAAAGCCTAAGATTGGCAATTTTCTAAATGACATGCAATCACATAATATCACATATTATTTGCATTCATTTATCCATTCATCACACGAACTAATAAGTCACTTTTGATTGTCCATCCTAGAACATCAAAAAAATTCTAGGCTTTTACTCCAAAAATAATCTTCTTGGACTTGGATCTTTCACTTCGAACTCTTCGCTCACATTACCTGGCCTTTTTAGTAAAACATGTGTAATGGCATTTTATAAAAACGAATTTTGTTACTTTGAAAACAAAAAATCCGGCACTAGATTTTCATCAGTCCGCATCTTTGTCGTTAAAAAAACAGTACTTGTTTTCATTAAAACTGAAAATTGTTCCATTAAGACAAAACCAGTGCTTTGTTTTTTTTATCAAAACCAAAATTTGATTAATTGAAAAAAATCCAGAACTTTTTTGTACATAAAAACCAAAACTTGATTCATTGAAACAAAAATCCAGCACTTGTTTTTACATAAAAATCGAAACTTGATTCGTTGAAATGAAATTCCAACATTTTGGTTTTCACAAAACCTAAACTATGTCAATACATAAAAGGATGCATCGAAACCATTACCTCTTCATTTCTTCAATACATGGCTGCTTCATTTTCATCATTACATCAATTTTTACATTACAAAATTGAAATAAGCAAAAAAATCAAGCCAAGGAGGAAACATGGTGATAATAGACCACCCTCCTTGTACAAACCAAATGAAAAAATCTTACATGGTAAATATAAATTCTATGGACAACCAAAAAAGCAAAACAAACACCATATATATTTCTATCAAATAAAAATGTGCAGCATACAAAAAATAATTGCCAACCAATGCATCATATATAGGAACTGAAATCATGCATGATAAACCTGGCTCTAATACCAATTGTTGGATCAGAAAATATAACATGTAAGATTTGGCTAAAGCGGTAGATTTTAAAACTTTTTCCGAAATCAAAATATAGCGGAAGCGTAAACATGAAATCAACATGCTTTAATCCATACATGATACGATATAACAAAAATAAACATAATAAAAACAAGATCAGAATATTATCGACTCCTCGCTGCTGTGTCCTCAACCAATCTGATCTTCCACTTGTTCTCTATGGACAACTTAGTTATTGAGATCCTTTGGTGGGAAAGGAGAAGAAAAATGAAAGAGAGCAAACCTTTTGCTTACTTCGGCAGGTTGGTGGAGCAAAAATGAGACCTTCTCATTTGCTATAGCTCATGGTTTTAGAGAGCTTGGAGAGAGTCACAAAAAATGCAACCTTAATTCTTTTATAATATTAACGTTCAATAACCAGGCATTTTTCTATACTATAACCAAAACAATAGAATGAGAGAGTTGCCTTCGGCTGGTTTTGAGAAAAGAGAAATGTCCAAAACAACTCACGTTACTCAATAAAAAAACCTCCAGCCTTTCCCATGCAATACTTGAACGTTATCTTCTGATAATAATGTTTTTATTGTTGTAATAAAAGCCTCACCGAATGTATTGTGAGAGAGTGGAGAAAGCTTCCAAAAGCCACACATTCGTTCATTTTTTAATGCTAAGAAAAGCTATATGTTTTTCTATCTTTGAAAACCATCAAATATTTAAAAGAAGAGAAGCATGGCATTAACACCCAATCCACTACAACACTATTATGCTTTTATTAATAAAAGACATAAACGATTTCTACATCTTTGTAGAATTCATTTTTGCCTTCTTTTTTAACAATTAATCTAATTAATAAAAACCAGCCCAATAATAAAAAATCATTTGGGCTTATAATTAACAATTAATTAGTGTAAGCCCAACATTTAATAATAGGCTTAAGACCTAATTTAATTAACTCTTAACTAAATTGTTCTGGTCTTATTGGCCTGAATCCAATTTGTCCAATTATGTCCAAGCTGTCTTGTTTTTCTTTCCGGTAACTACCATTTATTTTTCTTCCATTCTTTGATAACCTTCCTAGAAGCCAAGTGGGGAATCTAATTGGACTTAAACAATTCAAGCTCCAATGAGCCCGGAATTAATTTAATTTCATTAAAATTAATTCTGACTTATTAACTACATGTCATTCCACTAAAGACAATTAGTTGAACTCCTGAATTACTAAATATTATGAGAACACATATTTCAAATAAGATGTCCAATTGAAAACCCAATTATGAACCTTATTATAGCCATCCGAACAACAAAGGGTAAAATTACCGTTTTGACCTTATATTTGTTTTTCCTTCTAGATCTCCCATTTTACTCTATATGGTGATATCATAACACACAAGATCTCAAATTCCTGGCACCAATTTACTCACCAATTTCCATAAAACATCTAGAACTGATGATATCACTATAAACTCCTTATTTGAGTGAATGTTCCCTAATACATGTTTCAATTAATAACTCCAACATGCAGACACTGGATTAATACTCAGTAAAAATCCATGGCGATCATATCAAGAATTATAATGATACACATATAAGTTCACCACCCATCAAGATTATGATCCATAATAAACAAATGCTAAAATGTATGTTTTAAGATTAAAGTAACGGCTTACTTTATTCATTAAAACATACGTGATTCGATATTCATTTATTATTGCTATTATCGATAGTCAACTACTATCATAGTATGAAACTCATCATTCTCTTGAAATAAACTCCTTTACTTACATGGAGATAAATCGCAACTCTACATTTTAAACCATAATCAAGCGACCAACTTGATTATTCAATTGTGAATCAATTAATATATATTTTAATAATATACATGTTTACCATACATCTCTATGTATATGTATATTACTTACAAAAAAATCTTGATACCTTGTGAGTAGATATATTATGCTCATAAAAACAAAACTTTTTTGTTTTATTAATAATAAATATTTTCATTACAAAAGTAACTAGAAGAAAATTAAGTTATAAGTAAATACGCTTGCTTTCTAGGGCACTATATTTACATAACTCCAACATCTGAGGCATCAATATAACTTAAGCATTCCAAATACTTAATTCCTTCACAATCATAATAAGTCATATATGGCATTAACATCCCAAATTCAAGTAGACCATACACAACAGTTTTGAACTCAATCCTAGTACATCTCATAATACAAAACTACACACTAAAGGCAATGTGTGTCATAACATGGAATGCTAATCAAATGACGTTTACCTAGACTTTGCAGGTATCAACCGGCCAGATTTTGTCCTCGAAATAACCGTATTAGAATTGTATTAAATCACTTTATAAGCTAGATCTCGTTTGAACTTGAAAATTATATTTGCAATTTTGATGATTTTGTGAACTCAATGAGTGCACCATCATCAATGTGCTCACTCAAGTCAGAACATAAAGAAAATTATATAACCCAATTCACCAAGTACATCACATTAACTAGCATTGAATATCACATCATATTATGTCATATATCAACAAGTACAACATGTATTTAATTATTTCATTTCACTATTTGAAAACAATCTAATAATTCATCTCAATCATTGATATAATACATGTAAAGTTATATATGCAAATGCACATGTGATTCCATTTGTATTTTGCTTTGTTGTGACTGAGTGCCTATCAACTCAACTTACTGTCCCATATCTCTTGTGGATATCGGACTCATTTTTATCTGAGCTTCTGGCTCTCTGTGCACAATCTTGAGCTTAAAGCTCTTTTTCACATATTGTCTACTCTGATCACAACTCTTTTATCTGATCATACATTTCAATGTAATGAGATGCATTAATTCACATATTATGCTTTTAGTATTTTTCATTCAATGTGCTCATGTCATATATCAAATTCCTCAGATCTAAGTCTGACATTCATCATTCAATTGTTCATACATTCCATCTTACACATATAATTCAACATAAGCACATACAATTGAGTTTACACATTTAGGTTAACTCACACTATGCTCCAGAATAGTTATTGCCTTGATGATCTGGCAATGTCTGGATGTTGGTGTAACATCCCATTATCCCATTATTAGAGTTAGAGCCCTAGGATATTATATATAAGAGTTTATTGAGAATTTAAAAGTTCATTTCATGCATTATATGGCATACACATGCACGTGAGTAATGTTGTCACTCATGAAAATAATTGTAAATGCATTCATTAACATTTTTTGGGTATAAGTGATTCTTAATATGATTAAAGTGTGAATTATAGATTAATTTGAAAATTAAATTGGTGTGTATTAGAATTATTTTCAAATTTTTGGATATTTTGTAAATTATCAAAAATTTGGGGTATTTTAGACTAGGAAAAATATAGAAATAAAAGACAAATAGAAGTATGACAAATGGACTAGTGAATGTGTAACAACTAGATGAATTATTCTGTGACATGTGGACCAATAGATAAGTGACATTTGGTAGCTTCACATGATGGAAAATGCAAGACATGCATGAGAGACATGTGGCAAAGCTAAGTTAAGCCACCTATGTCACGTTTTTTGTGTTTTGCAAGGGAGATTTCTGCGCTCTCTTGTGTTTTCACCGAGATCACCTTCGACAAAACTCTCTCCTTATTGTTCATACCGAAAAAACCATCTTTGCTTATTTTGTGTTATTGGCTTATCCACGTTACATCTTGCAAAGTCTTCAGCCATTTGAGATTTTTGATTATTGCTGAATCCTTGGGTTTTTCCATCCATTGAAATCTCTCATTTGCTTTTCCCCCTATTTCTAGAATTTTACTGAAGAGAGTGACGCTTAAGATAAGTAAGTTATGCTTTGAGTTTTATGTACTATAAATGACTTTTAATGATGTTTTCATGTTTGAAAATAGAAGCATGCGTGAATGATGTAGCAAGATAAACGGATGCATGTGTGAGTGGTATAAGAAGAAGCAATTTCTGAGATATAAGTAAAGTGATGAAGGAGCTAAATCAGAAGAAAATGTGCAGAAAGTGTACAAAGGATTGTGATAATTGAAGTTAAATGACGATTAGTGAAGTGCATAAAATGTGATTTGTAAAAATATGAATTAGGTTCTGTTTTTATGTATTTATTATTCATGAACTTGTGAATTGTGTGTAGAGATTACTGAACTAAAAATTTAGGCATAACTGAATCATCAACATGAAAGGATAGAGAAATGATAGAGAAGTAATAGAACATTGACAATGAATTATGCTGGAGTACATTATATGTAGTGTTTTTCTAAACATTATATGCTGTGAATATCTAAATTGGATGGAGTTTGATTTACAGTAAACTAGAGTCATATGGATACATTTATCATGAAGGAATTGAATTTGAAATCTATTCTTACGAGTCTTGAAATTTGGATTGTAGTTAAGAGTTGTGTTTTGTCGAGGTAAAAGAAATAGTATGGAGTGTTTTGATTACAGCTTGCACGATACTGAACCAAAATGTATGCATTTTATGTCATTAGAAAGTTAAGACATATAGGAACATTTTATAAAAGAAAGTATTGCCTGAAGACTTCTATTTCTAGGTCAAAAATGACAAGAAAGAAGGAAAAAAACATAACAGGTCTCGATCATAGATCTGCATGATCGCGACTTTGCTAAAAAATGATGGAAGTCGCGATCGTGCATCTGCACGATCATGACTGTAGAAAATAAGGAAAGTCGTGATCATGCACTTACAAGATTGCGACCTGATAGGCTTTATAAAAGGGTTTTTATTTGGATGTCTTTCAACCTAATTTAAGTAAGGATGTTACCATATGAGGCATGTAGGTTTAAATGAGCTCTTAAATGAATTTAATTGATGTTGAATGAAGGAATTAAAGTGAATAAAAAGGTATTAAGGATTAAAAGAATATTTCGAAGGTATTGTAAACTGTTTATGAAGAGTATTAAAGAAACATACATGAGAAATTGTCATTGCACAAGCATGATATATGATACATTCATAAATGTATTTATGACTGATTATTCTTATAAAAATGCACATGAGTGACATATAAATATATATGATTGCATATAGAGGAGCACGTCGAGCGACTGCTTCCAAAAATTACTGGTACTTCAAGGCAATAAGTTTAAGGGAGCATTTATGACTCAACCTAGATGATCTTCCTAGGATTGATTGATTAATTCTATTCAACTTCCAATTATTGAACTGTTTGTGATCTGTATATAAATTTCAGACTTTAAAGGTTTGAGGAGTTTGATATTTGAGAATTTTTTAGAAATGTTCTTATTGTATCTAAAATTTGAATGATATTTGTTTGCTGCTGAACTCTAATTGATTTCTGAATTCTCAATGAAAGTTGAATGCCATATTGAGGTCCAACGAATATAAGATTTTATCTGTGCATCATATGTGAACGCTATTCATGTCATATTCTATTATCTGATGCATTTCATTAAATGCATGATAAGTTAAAGGCATTATGATCAGAGTAGCCAATCTGAAACAACTTTAAGCTCAAAATTCTACAGGTAGAGATTTGCTCCGTGATTTCTGTATCTGACTGAGCCCAATGGGCTAGTATCTGTATCTATATCTAAAAGGCACTCAGTCACAACAAATAATAAGGAATCTGGAGTCTCATATACATCTGCATTTGTATATTTATGATTATGAAATATATGCTTGTGAAATCTTTTCTGAAGCTGTGATGTTAAAATGATATGCCATGATAATGTGATTGATTTGGTTGTTCAAGTTTTGAAAGAATGAATGTGATATGTATGATATTCATTATGTCTTACTGTGTTGGAAAATGTTGTGAAATTAGTTGGTTGTATGATATTTGTGTGTTTTGGAGTGAGATCATTAATGATGGTTCGCTCATTGAGTTCGCAAAACTCAACCAAATTGCAATGTTGATATATTTAGGTACGAGACATCAGGCTTAGTTTCTAAGATCTTCTAGAAGAACATTTTGGATAATGATATCAACTGGCATTTGAGGAGATGTTGATTTTTTAAGTAGTTTACATATGACATGTAGAACTTGTGTATAAAGATGGTAAATATTGGTTTTTAATGTCTTTTATGGAAAACTTTATGAATGAAATGAAGAGATGAGGCTTTTAAGTATTGTATTTTCTTTATAATGCCATTTAAGAGATTAAGTTTGATCCAGCATACCATTGTCATAGGATATGTACTTAAATATCCTCTAAACGTTTGGGTATGTACTCTATGGTAGTGGGATGCGACAATTGGTGATCAACTTGTGCGTTTATAGTAAAGCAATACACATATAGTTCATAATCACTAATTTGTTCAATCATATGAATATAGAATCATGCACATGTATAAGTGTCATGTTCAATGTATTTGTCCTGTTGATATCCCTGTGACCCTTGATTTCTAAACTAAATCTCAGTATTGTTAGACCAATGAAAATTTTGGTGGTTATGCCACCCCGACTAGTATGTGTTGGAATAAGGATTGTTGTCCCCCTTAACAAGTTATGCTCCATTAAAGTTGAATTGCTCCATGTTATTGTTTTCCCTTGAGAAGCAATCAATTGCGATATAGCTCTCTTATCTACATGAATTATATTCGTGCTGCATTGCTGTGACTAGAGAGGAAGAGGTGGCTATCATTCTATTGAATTGCTTGGCTAGGTTTTCAATCTTAGCCTGCAATGTTTTCATTGAATTTGCAGCAACAATCATTCATTCTAGGTCCCAAAAGGTTGACTACTTTCTACTTCATTCTGATGTGTAAAGACAGCTAGTGTATACCATGTCTTGTAATAGATTGTGTGTTGCTTCAACTTTTTTCCTCATGAATGATCCTTCGGTAGCTACATATATGGTGCTCCTTGTGGGTGGATTAACTCCAATGTAAAAGGTTTGCAATAGGAATTCGTTGGGTAAGTTAGGATGAGGACAACTCCTTTGTAACTCCTTATACCTTTCCCATGCTTCATACAAAGACTCCCCATCATTTTGTTGGAAATTGATAATTTTCTTTATTAGTTTTGTTGTATTGTTTAAAGGGAAATACTTATCTAGAAAAACTTGCATCAACTGCTCCTAAGTTGTGATGTTGGATGGGTACAAAGAATTAATCTAGGCCTTGGCTCGATCCTCAAGTGTAGAGGGAAATAGCCTCATCCTAATAGCACCCTCCGACATCCCAATATATAGGAAGGTGTTGTAAATTTCTAAGAAATTAGTTAAATAAACATTGGGATCCTCATTGGTCAACCCGTAGAATTACACATTGGTTAGCAACATGTTTAGTAGTATGGTTTGATTTTGAATGTATTTGCTTACACCAATTGTAACATACTACTCCTATAGAGCATAAGCCCGAACATAACAAAGGATATTTGAGAACATACTCTACGGAAATGATACGTTAGGATAATCAAATTAACTCAATCCTAATGTCAAACATATTATAAGCTTTAAGATATTCATTTTTTCCCTTTTCTTTCACAAACACATAAAGTCACATGCCATTATAATTTAGAATCCACATATACATTAGACAATAGTTGGGAGTTTAATCTTAGTACAAAAATGTGTAACATGATATGGGATGCTAATGTAAAAGACCCTCACTAGACTCTGTAGATTTAGCTTATCAAACTTTTGAGCCATTTTTGTCTCCAAAATGTAAGAATTAAACTTCTACTTGATCGTTTAGTAGCTAGAACTCCCCTTAACCTGAAAAACAATGATACATTTTTTATGATTTTGTGAACTCAGTGACTGAACCATCATCGACGCACTTACACAATCAAATCACAAAGACAAGTTGTATCACAATTTAGCACACTTCATCAAGTACATCGTATAAGCTATTATTGTATATCACATCTCTTCCTCCATTGACTTTAGTTGTATTTCACTATTTCAAAACAATTAAATAAATCATTTCGATTCAATCATATGATGCATGTAGGGACGCATATGTAAATGCTCATGTGTTTTGATTTTCATTTTGCTTTGTTGTGACCAATTGCCTATCAACACAATTTGTTGTCTCATACCCATTGTGGGTAACAAGTTAATGGCTAGCCCATACCCATTGTGGATACCATGTCTATGCTATTGGAGCCTGAGGCTCTTTTTCATAATTCTAAGCTCAAAGGTCTTTTCTACACATTGGTCACTCTGGTCATAACTCTTTTATCTGATCATGCATTTCAAAATGATGAGATGGATCATTTCATATGCTATGTTTTCATTACTTTCCATTTTGGTGTGCTCATGCCATATAACTAACTCCTTGGACCTAAGTCTGAGATTTATCAATCAATTGTACACGTATTTCATACTAAACATACAATTTACATAAAAGCATATATAAGTGAGTTTGCACATCTAAGCTGACTCACAGCACACTCCAGAAATGCTATTACCTCGAGGTTCAAGTAATGTCTACATGTTGACAATCACCATGCATGTCTATCATCATGCGATACATATAAATATAGTTCACAAATCACTAATTTGTTTAATCATATGAATGTACATTCATGCACATGTATATGTCTCTTGTTTCAATGCATACTTAATTGACTTTCTGGGTATGTATTCTTATGTCTAGATCTTGACTATTTAATTTGTGATTATACACCCTAAGACCATTCAAACATTATAGCTTGTATACTACCATTTTGCAGTCAAGTTTATACATTTAAATAAGCTTTATTTACTCCAAATTCATCAATCATGCATTACTCTTATCCATGTCAATTTTCATGATCAAAAAGCCTGTTATAACACATGCATAATTGTTACTTTAAATCTTGAATTTTAGCAAGCTATATTTATACATTCACTAAACTTTTTACAGCAATATATATATATATATATATATATTCATTCATTTACCCAACTCTCATTCATAATTACCCTAAGTTCTTCAATTTCCATTCATCTATACCTTATACACATTATTCTTGTCCTTAAGATCATGTTTACGTTAAAAGAACTCATTTAGTCCTTTAAAAAATCATAATTTCCAGCTTTGAACACAACCATATCAAAACAGTCCATTCTTGAGGTTATATCATCAATTAACTACATAAACTTATCAAGCTCTTAACCAATTAATCAAGAAACAATTTAGGCTCATTCTTAGCCTTAATAAAGTCCAAATATACCAATTTAGAGTGATTTTTCTTTGTTGACTCGACATGTACATAAGGCTGAAATTAAAATTCTAGAATTTGTCATCAACATCACTAATTTGTGTAACTTTACTATCTTCAATACTTTATGAATTTTATAAGCTTAGAGACATCACTAACACCTGAAAATTTCTAGATTTCATGTACTTTAACATTACATCATTCCAGGTTAATTTAAATTTCATGTTGGTTACACTAAGGCTTACAAAATTCTATTTACTTATTTCGTTGACGGTCACTTTTTACAAACACAACTATAGTTCTAATTTTCCAACTTCGAAAACACCTTTGTAACTTTTCATTACCCTATGATTATGGTTTGAACCCTAGGATACTATATATGAGAGTTTATTGAGAATTTAGAAGTGCATTTCATGTATTATATGGCATACACATGCACGTGAATAATGTTATCACTCATTAAAAAAATTGTACATGTGTTCAATGGCATTTTTCGGGTATAATTGATTTTATGCTATTAAAGTGTGATTTACGATTAATTGTCTTAAAAATTAATTTGGTGTGTATTAGAATTTATTTCACATTTTTGGAGACGCTTCGGATATTTGGGAGCTTTATCAAAAATTTAGAGTATTTTAAACTAAGAAAAATATAGAAAGAAGAGACAAATAGAAGTGTGGCAAATGGAATAGTGAATGTGTGACAATCGGACAAATTACTATGTCACAAGTGGAGAAATAGCTAAGGGACATTTGGTAGCTTCAAATGGATGAAAAGTGTAAGACATGTATTAGAGACATGTGTCATGACCTAAAAGGGACACCTAAGTCACGTTTTTGATAAGGAAATTTCTGGCAATTGTTTTCGCTTGTTCATCATCGAAACACTAAAACTTTCTCCTTGCTCTCCAACACCGCAACACCTAGTTGGATATTTTTATGTTATTGACTTACCCATGTTACTCCTTGCAAAGACTTCAGACCATATTTTGTTCTGTTTTTCTCTACTCTTGTTTTTGTTTCATCCACTGAAGCCTCTCATTTGTTCCCCCAATTTTTGGAATTTTACTAAAGAGAGAGAAGCTTAAGACAAGTAAGTTATGCTTTGAGTTTTATGTAATGTAAATGACTTTTGATGATGATTTGATGTTTGAAAATGGATGAAGATGAATGGATGCATGTGTGAGTAATGTAGGAAGAAGCAAATTCTGAGATATAAGTAAAGTGATGAAGGAGTTAAATCAATAGAAAATGTGCAAAAAATGTATAAAGGATTGTGATAATTGAAGTTAAATGAAGATTAGTAAAGTGTAGAAAATGTGATATGTAAAAGTATGAATTAGGTCCTATTTTTGTGTTGTGATTATTCATGAACTTGTGAATTTTGTATAGAGGTTACTGAACTAAAAATTAAGGTATAAGTAAATCATCAACTTGAAAAGATAGTGAAATGATAGAGAAGTAATAGAACTTTGATAATGAATTGTGCTGGAGTATGTTATATGCAGTATTTTACTAAACATATATCTATATTTTGGCCATAACTTGATATGTGAATATCCAAATTGGATGAATATTAATTTAAAGTAAACTAAAGACATATAGCTACATTTTTATGAAGGAATAGAATTTGAATTCTATCCCTAAGAGTCTTGAAATTTGGCTTGAAATTGAGACTTGAGTTTTATCGAGGTATAAGAATAGCACGTGGTATTTTGATTATAACTTGCACGATACTGAACCAACATGTATGAATTTAATGTGATTAGAAACTTAAGACATATCAAAAAATTTAACTGGAAGAAAGTGTTGTCTAAAAACTTCTATTTCTAGGTCAAAAATGGCAAGAAAGAAGGAAGAAAAACACAGAAGTCACGATCGTACAGAATGATGGCACAATTGCGACTCTACAGAGAAGAAAACAGTCACTATCGCAACCCGACAGGCTTTAATGAAGGGTGAATTTTTTTGGATGTTTTTCAACCTAATTCAAGTAATGATGTTACTATATGAGGTATGTAGGTTTAAATGAGAACTTAAATGAATGTAGTTGATATTAAATGAGGGGATTAATATGAGTAAAAATATTATAGATTAAAGAATGTTTGGAAGGTGTTGTAATTGCTTATAAAATATATTAAGGAAACATACCCAAATAGTTGTCATTGAACATGCATAATACATGATACATTCATAAATGTGTTTATGGTTGACTATTTATTTGAATGTGTCAATTTGTATATGATTGCAGTTTATAGAAGAACACATTAAGCGATTGCTTCCAGACATTACCGGGACTTCAAGACAATAAGTTGAAAGGAGAAATTGTAAGTTACCTAAGATGGTCTCACCTTGATTGTTTGTAAAATTGTGTACTGAATTAATATGATGTGTATGTATTGAATTCCAGACATTCAATGTCTAAGGCGTTTGACACATGAATAAAACATTAGAAGTGCTACTTGAATGTGAATGTGATTGACTAAATGATATGTGAATAACTAAATGATTCTCAACTGTCATGTTAAATGCCAGACTAAAAGTCTGATGACAAATGCGAATAAAAAAGAATACGAATATGATAAAATGAATACATATGGTGCATTTCATTACATAAATACATGAAATATAAAGGCAGTTGTGAATGGAGTCGCTAATGAAAAAGAGTTTAAAGCTCAGACATCTGTGGTAAAAGCCTATGGCTCAATATGTATAAAGAGCCCAATATCCTCAATAGATAAGGGACAGTATGATAGAGCCTAGTATCCACAACGGATACGGGACAGTGAAAGAGGCACTCGATCACAATAGAAAAATTAAATGAAGTTGAGTCTTATAAGCATTGCATATACATATGATATGAATTAATTGGATGATTGCAATGTTTTGAGAACTTTTATTATATGATATGTGTGATTGATTATCGATGATTGTATTCCATATAACGGCAATGGAATGATGAAAATTAAGATGATATGAATTATGTGATGACATAAATTGTGTGATGCATGACAAGAGTGAACCATTGAGGATGATTACTCAACTAAGTTTGCAAAACTCAACCAAATTGCATCGTTGAGATTATCAAGTTTAAGAGAGCGACGACCTAGCTCCTAAGACTGCTAGAAGAGATTTTGTACAACTATTGGATAAAGGACAAGATTCAAAGGTCAGTCAGCTGGGACTGAAAGAATAGTTTAATTTTTTTAATTCCTCTTGTATGTAGCATACTTTGTAGATAGAGTCATGACTCTGATAGGTAGATATTGTACAAGCATGGATGATGATTGTAATGCTACATTGTAACTATGGTTTATGAAATGATATGAGGAAATTTTTGGGTTTTAAACATTGTGCTATTTATGAAGTAGTTTTAATGCCATGCTCTATAGTGAAAGTGTAGTAGTTACCATACCATTTCTGTCGGGTACATGCATGTGCATCCGAAGGGCATATGGACATATGTTTGATGGGGGTGGGGTGCTACAACCATAATAACACCTATCTTTAACATGAATTCCTTATCAATTATACTTGAAATCCCAACTTAAATCATCCGTACAATAGCCCATAAACTGCTATTTTTGTACTTGTAAAAACAAAATAGAAATGTACCCAATCATTCTTCATTTTCTAGCATATCTTCAACACCAACACCACATTCAATCCATCCCTATTTTCTAATATAATAAAAATTTGCTAACATATACCACAATAGGTTAGTATTTCACTTACTTGATTAGCTTGAATGCCACCTCAAATGTCAAGCTTGGTTAGCCTCACATACAAGAACATTTCAAGAACATTGAGGGAGTTTGATGATGAAAGTTGTGATTTGCATTATGTTTTAGGGTTCAATTTGTTAGGTATTTAGTGTTAATTTGAGTTTTTAGTGTGTATTTGGGTTTTAATTGTGTTATTTTATATGTTTAAGATTTTTTATGGGTTAGTTTGAGTGTTGGAGCTTAAATGTTATATTTTTAGGGTACCTTGATGTGTTTGTCAGTGTTTCAGGGAAAACGACGAAGAACAGAAAAGTTTCGAAGAGTTTCGAGCTAAAACCATGGCCCATGATCTTGGCACAATTGTGCACTTTGGGCTACAATCATGACAGGGAGGGTTGTAGACACGAAAACGGCTGAAAAAGTTAACTTTCGAGGGACTTTTCAGACTATTTTGACCCTGAATCAACCCTAAGGCTTCCAAGATATAAATAGAACATTAAAGAACAAAGGAGGTGACCTTTGAAGCCTTTTAGCATCAGTCGATTCCAAAACCCTAGAGAGCATATCGAGAGACTTAAGGAAGGAGACGAAGGAAGAGAGACAAGGAGAAAAAGCTTAACACGAAATACTTCCCGGAATAAGTAGTTTCCCACAATTGCTACCTCCATAAGTCTGTTCTGACAGTATTTTCTATTTTATTTCAATTTTATTGATGTATAGAATGGGGATAAATGTTAAGAATATTTGATGTTAAATGTTGATTTTGTCTAAACTTACCTTCGGGATTTTGATTCTTGATATTAATGAAGTTTGATTTATTGTGTTTTCATTGAGTTATTTCTGATTCAATATCCGTGCTTAATAATTTAATAATAAACTGAGAGTACGAATCGAGTGAAAGTCATCAAATTGGGATAACAAGAGTTAGGTAGTCTGATAAATAAGAATTGAATCAAACTAGTAAAATCGTGCAACGAGAGATCGAGCATAGGTTTCCGGTAGGTTATTAGACAATTCAAAACTAATTTAGGTTTTAGGTAAAATGGAAATGGAGAGATTACAATTCCATAATTTAAGTTAAGGGTTATAAATTAGGGTTAAACATTATAACTCAAGAGAGAGTAATCAACCCTAGGACTGTCTAGACCTAATAATTCAATAATTCCATAACTGATTAGATTTTCATTAATTTCGAATTAAAGCCTCCATTTTCTCAATTGGTAGTTTCTATGTTGAATCGGGATTGGGTTGTGCAAAATTTCTATTTTGTTTATAGTTATGGGTTCAATTCTAGATATTGATTGTTTGATTGGTTAATTTCTGCATTAGTTGTTTATTTTGTTTATTATGAAACTTAGTGAAGTCTTTGATTTTAGCGTTAGGTTAACCCTCCTAGTGGGATTGATACCTTAGATATTATACAAATGACCCATACACTTGTAAAAATATTGAGGTTATAAATATTAAAACTTAGCATACGTAACCTAGCAATTAACTTTTTGGCACCATTACTAAGGAGGCGATAGTTTCGTTCTATAGTTTAAGGCCTTAGAATAGTTTTTAATATTTGTTTGCATTTTTTGGTTTCATTTCAAAAATTGTGCTCTTGCATGAACACAAGAGTCATGACAGATTCGAGTCATGCAGTGGAGACATTAGATTTAGATGTTACTCGACTAGAATGAGCTCGACGAGAAGAAGAAGAAGAGATCAAAAAATCAATAATGGCCGAGGAGTTTCAAAGGAATATGGATTAGGAAGCGAACCAAGGATGGCAACAGAGGACCGTGATGAACTTTATGAAGCCGGGGTCTAACTCGTCGAGCCAAGGAGAGGTTAGGTCTCCTATTCAAGCAGCCTTGTTGAAGATAAAACCAACACTCCTTAACATGCTTCAACAAAATGTCTAACTCTACAGATTGACTAAGGAGGATTCAAATGCGCACTTTGTTAACTTCCTCGAGATTTGTGATACCTTTCGATATCATCAGATGTCAGAGGATGCAGTTAGAATCAGTTTGTTTCCTTTCATATTTAGAGATAGAGCAAAGGCTTGGTATCATTCAATGAGTCCAGCTAATGTAACGACATGGGGTTAACTTGTGCGTGCTTTCTTGGATAGGTATTTCCTATTGACAAAAACCACCAAGATTATAAAGGAAATCATCAATTTCCAATAAGGAGACAGGGAGTCAATCTACGAAGCGTTGGAGAGATATAAGGATTTGTAAAGGAAGTGCCCACACCATAACCTACCCAACTAGTTCCTTTTGTAGACTTTTTACAATGGAGTGAACCCACCAACTAGAGACATAATCGGCGTAGCGTCAGGAGGATCCTTAATTTGAAAGGTTATTGAAGAAGCAGAGCAACTGATTGAGGAGATGCTGAGCAACAACTGCTTATGGACGAATGAGCACAGTAGGCAACTGGCTACTTTCAGAGAGCAGAAGGGAATTGTCATGGTCAATCAGATGATTAAGATGTAAGCAAAGATTAACAATTTCATTTGATAACTTAACAACATGAAGACCTTGTCCTCAGCTTCGGCGAAGTCCATACATCTAAAGCATGAGCCCTATGTATAGTTAGACCATAACACCGTAGACTGCTACCTAATGAAGGAAGACACTCAAGAGTAAGTGAACTACATCGGGGCACAATATGGAAGAGGAGGGGTTAACAATCCCTAATCAAACCCTTGCAACGCTAGGTGGAAGAACCACCCTAACTTCTCCTGGTTGAACAACAATGGAGGATAGTTCAAGCTTTAGGAACAATCGGGCTTCCAACAAGATAAAACAAGCTCAATGGAATTAAAGTTGGATAAAAGTTTAGATAAGCATGGAACTTTAGACAATGCACAAAAGAAGCTGAAAGATAAATTTGAGCAAGTCACTAAAAACCATGCTTCCTCAATTCATAATCTAGAAGCCCAAGTGAAGCAATTGTCAAATGCCTTTTCAACGCACAATTTAGGAAATATTCCTAGCACTTCAGGAAAAAATCAAGGAAGCAACTAAAGACTGTTACACTTCAAAGTGGGAAGGAACTTAAACCACCCACAAGGACAATGGAGGAGCCTGTTCATCCAGTTGAGAAAAATTAAGAAAAGGAGAAAGACATGGACATGAGCAAATGCCCTCCTTATGTTGTACCTCCATCATATTAACCCAAAGTCCCTTTTCCTTAATGACTGCAAAAGAAGAAGTTAGATTAACAATTTGCAAAGTTCGTTAAGAAATTAAGGATGCTACAAATCAATCTATCCTTTATTGAGGCATTAGAACACATATCTAAATATGAAAATTTTCTAAAGGATATATTATTGAAGAAATATACTTAGGAAGATAATCAAATGGTAGCTCTAACTGGCACTTGTAGCTCAATAGTCACTAGTCAGATGCCTTTGAAATTGAAAGATCCAACAAGTTTCATAATACCTTGTGTGGTTAGTGAATTTGAATTTACAATGTGTTTGTGTGATTTGGGAGCCAGAATCAATCTTATGCCGTTGTCAATATTCAAAAAGTTGGGACTGGAAGAGGTCAAGCCAACATCAATGTTAATTCAATTAGATGATTAGTCCATTAAAAAGTTGTTTAGAATAGTGGAAGACGTTCTGATGTGAGTGGATAAGTTCATTATTCCTGGGGATTTTGTGGTTTTGGATTTTGAAGAAGGTAAGAACTGCCTATTGATCTTAGGTCGACCATTTATGAACACAGGAAAAGCTATAATTAACATTCACGAAGGGAAATTAACACTTTAGATAGGCAAAGATAAGGTTGAACTCAATATAAATAAGGCCTTAAAGAATCCAGTAACGAGCAGTGCATGCATGAATGTTGAAATTATGGATCAAAAGTCACAAGAACAAGTTAAGAGTTGCATAGAAGAAATACAGTCATTCAAAACAGAGACTAACATTGAATATTGTAATCCTGAATCTAAAGGAGATGATGAGATGGAGAAGGTAGATGTTCAAGTGTTGCAAGACAAATTAGTTTGGACTGACACACTCGCACCACCATCTTCAGAGAATCCTCTGACATTAGAGCTTAAGCCTTTACCTGCACAACTCAAGTATACCTTTCTTAGTGAAGATCAAAAGCTACCAATAATAATTTCCAAACAATTGAAAGAAAAATAAGAAAGTAAGGTTGTGGAAGTTGTTAAGAAGTGGATGAAAGCCATCGGATGACAAATTGCTGACATTCGAGGAATAAGCCCGAATGTTTACATGCACCTAATAAACTTAGAGGAAGGATGTAGAATGGTGAGGGAATGTTAGCGAAGACTAAATCCTAACATGAAAGTGGTGGTCAAGAAAGAGATCACAAAACTCTTAGATGCAGGGATAATTTATCCCATCTTTGATAGTGATTGGGTCAGTCCAGTACAATGTGTACCTAAAAAGGAGGAATGACAGTGATAGAGAGTGAAAGTGAAAAAGTAATTTTAACAAGAACAGTCAAAAGATGGATGGTAAGTATAGATTATCACAAACTCAACTCAATGACTAAGAAAGATAAGCTTCCTTCCCCATTCATAGACTAGATGATAGAAAGGGTAACTGGCCATTCATTTTATTACTTCTTAGATGGATACTTAGACTATAATCAGAGTTTCATCTTCCTTAATTATCAGGAGACAACCACATTCCCTTTCCCCTAAAGTATTTTCTCTTGCAGATAGATGCCTTTCGAACTTTGCAACAATCTAGCCACATTTAAGAGATGCATGATATCGATGCTTGCTGACATGATAAAAGACATAATGAAGCTGTTCTGTTGACCCCAGAATTTTTTGTTAAATTAAGCATAATAGTTTATGGAATTAGCATGAGATTTGAATTTTTGCCTTAGAATAATTTTTAGGGATCATAATAGAATCATTTTTGGAGATTAATTATTTATTACAATGTGAGTAAGATTTTATTTCGCTAGTTAGTGAAATAAATGC